>CM076574.1:702802549-703029957 GCA_034641835.2 Pinus albicaulis
GTCCATAGATCCATTTGAAGTAAACTCTTGCTGTTCTCATCACCCTAGCGAAGTGTTGAAACAAGTCTAGGATACTTTGAACCATAGGCTGCACTTAAAACTCAGAAAATCCAAAAACATTCCCAGATTAGTTACTGGTGGTGGACCATAGCTATCTTCACAACAACAACCCAGTTCCACCTGGCGACTCCACTAATCCATCCCTTTTATTTTTGACCATCCTTCACCTTAGTAGAACTTTAGAGAAATCACTCATCCAAAACATTCACCAATACCATTCTCTTTAGACTCTGGATCTAAAATCTGGCTTCACGAAGAATCAATACCAGAGCTCATCTAGATCCAAATCCCCCTATCATAGTAGATGACCCAGAGAAGATTCTGTGGCAAGCTTCCGAAACTGATCATCTAGCTACTGGTAGATCCATCCGTAGAACAAGATCTGTACCTAAACATCGCACTATCCTACTAGATTCACCTTTAGAACTAGAGTCATCACAAACTCTTCCCAGGAGAAAATCATATAGTAAGATAAACTTTGACGATCTTGAACCCCTAAACCCATCATAGAGTCCTAGTAGAGAAGCTTCACCTACCACTCCTCCTGACTTTCAGCTTCTCTATCAGTTTGGCTCTTATCATCCTAGATATGCTCAAAACCAGATCACTAGTCCGAGTTCATCCGCCACACCTGGTCAAACCACCACTGTTCAAACCACTTCATTTCAGCCTACTAGTCCTCATCTTGTACATCATCCATTAGCTCCAGTCATGGCAGCCTGGTACGCACCTTTGGTGTTGCCACCGCCTTTAGCTCCTCTCCCAAACAAATATCAAGACAAAATCCCACACTTTACTGGAGAAGACACCACCACACCTCAACAGCATATAAGTAGTATGACTGATGCTTATGAATACCTAGAGGTACAAGACGAGACTGTCAGAATGAGAATATTCACACAAAGTCTTGGTGGTGAACCCAAAGCATGGTTCAAAAGCTTAACTCCAAACAGTATCCATGTTATCCAAGAACTACATCAGGTCTTCAGGAATAGGTGGGAAATCCGAAGAAACCCCATTCAAATCCTGTCAGAATATAACAACCTAAAACGGGAAAATGGGGAAAGTGTCCAAGCTTACTGTACTAGGCTCAACAGTATATATAACTCCCTCCCACCTCATTTCAAACCCCCACTTGGTTTAGCCTTGGCAAAATTCCCTGAGGGTTTCGATCCGGACATGACATATCATCTGAGAGACAAGGATCCCCCTACCTTAGAGGAAATGCAACAAATAGCCATAAAAGCAGATGCCAACTTAGCTGAAAAAAGAGCTAGAACTAGATCAGAAAGAAAGGTCACATATAGAGATGAGTTCTCCACTTCATCACCTTCCCTCGATCCCCGAATAGATGACTTAGTCAAATCCATGGCTAAAATGTGGGAAAAGATCAATGAAAAGGCTCCTGTTAGGGATAACCAGCCAAACCCTCCAAACAAAAACCGGAACCAGAACTTTAGGAGGGAACAGCCCCAAAACAGACCAAGGGAAAATGATCAACAGATCAGGCCACCATTCAAGAAAACTATGTGGAAGAAGATGATAGGGACTCAGAACCTCTTGATGAACATCATTTAAACCTCATAGGGTCTGACAATGAGAGTGAGGTGTACCTCACCGAAGAAGAACAAGCGTTCTTTTCCCCTGATCAAGATGAGACCAACTATGAAGATCCCGATGACCCCGCCATAGAGTTTCAAAATGCTATTATAGAAGCCCACAGGCAATATGACCTTAGAAGCAAAAGAAACCAAGATAATGTCAAGAAAGGTAACTCTGATACTGCTAAAGCTCCAGATACCATCCTCAAGAAAGCATCAAGCAGTGACAAAATCAAGGTTGAGAAGACTGACCAAAGCAAAGCTAAAGTTATCCAAACTAGTCCTCTCTCAGATACTCCTGGTACTTCTACAAAAGTCACCGAAACAACTATGGCAAACAAAATCCCAAAACAAGGTCAAAAAACTCAGAATATAGAGAAGATCGTGGCTGAAAAAACTGAAACAAACATATCTAAACTTCAGCTACCTTTCAGCTTTGAAGGCGAAATCGCCAAGATTAAGATCACCATGCCTCTTACTGAACTCATTGCCCAAAACTCTTATAAATCCCAAGTACTAAAGGTCTTAAATCTAGGGAGTGATGCAAACACTGTTAATCTGGCTGATGACATTCATGAAGTGTTGTTTGGTCCAAGGATTGAGGGAAAATTCCAAGAGGGAACTACTCTCCCATTTTACATAAGCCTAAACATCCACGACCAAATCCTCCACAATTCCATGCTAGACTCCAGCGCCTCGCATAATCTTATGCCGAAGGTAGTAATGGAAAGACTAGGCCTGGAAATCACAAGACCATACAAAGACTTGTATTCATTTGATTCAAGTAGAGTCCAATGCCTGGGTTTGATCAAAGACCTTTGTTTTAGTCTGGCCCAAATACCTGCGAAACATCTAATCATGGATATAGTAGTGGCGGACATTCCTCCCAAATACGGGATGCTTCTATCCAGATCTTGGGGAGCCAAACTCCAAGGGAATATCCAACTGGACATGTCATATGCCACCATTCCTGTATTTGGCCAGACTAGAATACTCTACCGCGAATCACACATGAAATATATGATTAGTAGTCAAGATAGGCCAGACAACATTCCAATGTGTTCCTTGCGTTCCGACCTGAACTCTTTCATTATGCATATTGATGAAAACATGGAAGAAGAGTCAGAGGAAGTTGATGTAAACTTAGATCCACCACATCAACTGTCCCTGGTGCCCTATGATGAACTAGACACTCAAAACTACCATGATCATGAACAGTTGTGTCTTGAGGAAAGTAAGTTTTCTTTTTTTGAAGTAGGATTACAACAAGAAGCACAAACTCTTATGTACTATCAAGCAAATTGCTCTAGTTTTAGTCAAACACCAGCAGTGACTTGTGGAAACTTCTTCCGGGTAAAGGCTTTAGAAGACCTACACATCATAAACCTATTTGGAACCCGGGAGCAAGGGAGTTCCATGTTTCTGCCATACCTCAAAGATTTACCATCATGTGACCCCCCTACTGCAAATGAAGCTTTAACTATGACCTCAGCAGCTCAAAATCTTGAGAAAAGGCCAGATAAATTTCTCATGAGCAAGAATGATAGTTGCAATCCTAGCATACCTGAACTACTGAAATTAGCTCATATTCTGTCTTTTCATGAAGAGCTTAGAAATGCCAAAATCAGAAATCTCATGCAGAATACCAATTTCTATAGAAAAAGCAAGGGAAATTACTGTGTCACTACCTTCCCCTCAAAGAACAGTTTTGACAAAAGAAAACACAACAATCTGAAACAAAATGAAATAATCAGGGATAAAACAGTCGGTCATAGAGTCTGCTTTGATTTTAGGAATAATACTGCATATCCCTATAACAGAGATTATGTTTTTTCTACTCAAAACCATGATTTACCAATTAAAAGTGCTTTTAATCATGTATGTTTGCAAGATGATGTTTCAGGTCATGGTCATAAGATTCCCTTGCAAAGTAGACAGCTTAAAGATTTTTTCAAGTTTGCGGGAGGTAGATCTGATTTCAAGTTCAAAATTGCAAAACCACCCAATGTCAGAAATCTGTTCATGAAAGCCATGTTCCCAGTTTTAAATTTCTGCATCTGTGCATACCTCGATGATGTCATTATCTATTTTAAGAATGACCAAGAATACATGCATTACTTGAGGAAAGCATACAGTAAGGAAAGGAGCGGAAATCAGATATTCAGAGAGGTATAAAGGGAAGATACTGGGTTGTTTAGAGATTCTTGCATGAATCCCTATGTCATGTTAGGGAGAGAAAATTTCCCAAATTTTTCTTTTCAGGAGTTAAGTGGGCCAAGGGTGAGAGGAGATCCTTACGAGGATAAGATGCTTAAATTCCGTCATTTCCAAGATTTTTGAGTCTGAGACACTTTCATTCATTGTACATACCATTGTTTGAAATATTGAAAAGATAGAAAAATAAAAATAGTAAAAGATAGGAAAGTCAAAAACAGTAAAAACAGAAAAGAGGGCAAGTGAAGATAGGACAAAAGCCCCGTGTTCCAAAAAATAGTTTTTTCAGAAAGCGAGCAAGTCTAAATGCCGCTACTAGTACTTCAATGTCTTGTTCAGCTATCTAGCCTAATCATAGCTGAGCATGTTTAAATTTATTTGCTGATAAGTTAGTGAGTGCCCAGATAGTCAACATTGTGTAAGATTGACTTATCACAGAGCTTAGATTAGGGAGAGATTCTGGTTCCACATGCCTAAAACAGAACCAAAGAGAGAAGCGAGGGATGAAAAATACATTGTACATCTTAACCCCGCTTGTCTAGTTTCCCTTTATTGCAAAATAACATTTGTGTGCAGCTTGTCTTTTATGCCGCAAATGCATGACAAATCAGACTGCCTAATCCTGATTTGATCATTTTTGAATTTCATGTTGTAGATTAGAGAATGAAATCCTGTCAAACTGCTTAATCTTGACAATTGATCTAGCATAGGTAGAGTAATGAAGGAGTTCATCAGTTTAATCTGAACTCCCGGCAGATATAAGAGTAGAAATAGATAGGTTCATTTTGCAAAAAGAAAAATATACTTTGTCAAAAGGCTGCTAGTTCAAATGCGCCAAAGAGAAGAAAAAATGTTAGGAAAGATAGTGGGGTAGGTAGAAGTATCATTGATGTTAATCATGCTTTCAATTTTTCAAAAATAACATCAAGAGAAGGGTAAATTTTGCGCCAATGGATAAGGCACTGGTCTTCATAAGCCAAAGATCTGAGTTCTGGACACCTCCTGACGAGGAGCTGCCCTCCCCAAATGGAGCCACTGTTAGCCATCAATATTTTTTTACATGTTAGTGATGACTATATCTACAGATGAGTTTTCTAGAAACTGATTTCCTTATGTCAATATGTCATCTAGAAAACCCTCCTAAAACTTTTTCGCCTTTCTACTTTTCAGTACACCCATGTCAAAATCAAAACCTCATTATCCCTTTCCTATCTAGCTTCAGCCCTACTGGTCTGCCCATCAGCTTTAAAAGGCAAATCCAAATCTGTTTCAAAAGTCTCCCCTATGTTAGGAAGTGGCGCTTTAAGACATTTTACGCTTGGCGATCATCAAAAAGCCAAAAAGCCTCCATCCGTTACAGACCAACCATAACTGACCTCCCACTCTGCAAATGAAATTGACAAACAGCTCTAAGTCGCGCCACTTATATCCCTAGGTCTCAGCACTGCATAAACCCCAATCTCAAGCTGACTATTAGGTGTTTCACAGTGTTTTATGGATTCTGCAAAGAACAGGAAATATAACTTCATCTCAGGAGGAAATGCTTGAAGCTACAGTTAGAGGAACAGCTGCTTCTAAATGTAGCATGAACCTGAGATGAAGCTGCAAAACAAAGAGTCACTCATCAAGACGTTACAGTTCTTTCCAGCATGAAAATCACAGAAAGACACCACTTTCACAGCAAACTGGAAAATTTTCATGGCCCAGAACCTCCTTCATTTACAAGCAGAGGGTTAGGGCACCTCCTTCAACCACAAGCAGAGGGCGCTGGCCAGTATTGACTTTGAAGATTGCAAAAGTCCAGGTTTTCCTTTTACTGAACAGTGAAACAATATCTCCAGGTTTTATGAATGTGAGTGATGATCATAACAGGGATAGAGTTTGAAATATGCTAGCTCAAAGGAAAAAAGAATCTGGTCTGATAAAGGAGGTCATTTGAAGCTTTCAAATCATGTGAATTGTTGAACTTTAGAAAGGCAGGTCATTAGTAAAAATTCCAATCATAAGCACCCTGCTTGTCCACAAGATCAAATTGAAAAGGTACTGACAAAACATGCCATTACACAGGCAGAAAGAAAGTTCTTTGTTTTTCAAAAGGCACTAACCTCCATAGTCACAGAGACTATCTTTCAAGTAATTTGTCATGAGATGACCAAAGCAAATGATGATATTTCAGTCACCCTCAGAGCAGTGCAGGGAGACAGTGTCACTTTGGCTAGGGTTTTTTCTGAAACACAGTGATGATTGCAAGTAGAGATGCTAGTATTGATGTTTTTAAAGTGGTTTACTTTCCATCACATCCAGGGAAAAGCTGTGTCAAACAGATTTGTCAAGCAACCTTTGGATACTTTACCTGATGAAGAGCCTCCTCCATGTATGAGCAGATGGCCAAAGCCTTGGATATTGTTGAAGACTGATTAGTCAGAAAGGTGCAGTGGAAGGATACAAAGAAGGAAAATAGAAGTCATTACACAGATCAAAGATAATGTTTCTAATTCAAAAATATTGCTCTTCCTATTCATATGAAAATGTCTTTCAAAATATACATCATGATGGACAGGGAACATTATGAATATGTATGCCATTGATACCAAAAAAGGGGCAGTTTCCTTAGGGGAAAGGATCAAACAACAATCCAATGTCACATGCCAAAAGTCCAAAGGAGCGCTTTTCAAGAAATGGTTTTCAAAGCTTTTCAAATGCTTTTGACACATTCTGAATGGTTTTTCCTTGTTAAAAAATCACCAAGAAGGTAAAACAGTGAACATAGTCGAGTTATGGAATGGTTCTATTACAAAAAGGGTCAATACACGGGTCAAAGCAAAATGGTAACTGTGTATCAAAGAACCCTGGTTTTTGAGGCAGCATTTCAAATTCTTCTGCAACCAGGGGTCCTACAAGTCAGTCTACAGTTTCATCAAGTACAGGAGTGATTTGGCCTATTGTTAGTTTCTGGAGAAAGATTTTAAGACAAGTATAGGCATGTTCATCATAAAAGGGAAAGGGTACCATATCAGTGTATCTTGAGTAAAAAGAGGTATCAAAGAAAAAATTCCTTTTTAAATATAAAAAGGTGAATAGAGCATAAACAAATACAACTGCATTTTGTACCTCACAGTCCAAAAATAAATTTAAAGGACACTTGGCATTTAAGCCAGTTTCAAGGAGAGGCCTTGTCACTTTTGAAGCAGTTAGAAAGGACACTTTGAAACTCAAAAATCAAAGAGGTTAAATATGTCTTCTCACCAAGTGGCAGAGGTGATGTGGAAGTTATCAAGTTATTTGTCAAAGTCTGAAGTTCGGTGTTTATCACCCAAAGAACAAAACAGGAAATCACTGTTCAAACACCGGTGCATGAGTAAGACAAGGTTCTGGTTTTTAAAGCCATTTGTGTTTTTATAAAGAGGTTCAAGTATGAAATGCACCGAGGATATTCAAAAGTGTCAAAAAGACTGTGAAAATTTGCAAAGAAGCCAAACCAAAAGTCCACTTTGCATTTAAAAAGGAAGTGACCGTTGAAGTTTTGTTTTGAAATGATATAAGGAGTGAGGTCAAGGGTGAGTTTATCGTTTTCCAATTGCAAACAAAGTTCCACGCCGCCCTCAGCATCGAAACAACAAATTTCTTGTCGATTTGTAGAGTGTGGCACTGTTAAAGGCTGAGCGACGTGCCTGGAAACCCGCGCGACGCGCTTGGGAGTAAGTTTACACAGTCGGTCAGTTCATGCGCGACGTGCCTGTACAGTGGAGCGACGCACCTGTACAGGGCGCCCGACCACCCGACAGGCCACCCGGGTGTAATTTTGCGTGCCGTGCTGACATTAAAGAGTACCGCGCACAAATTGGAGGACCTCCGGTGCTACTCCAAGCCTCTCCAAGGATCTTCCAACGATTTCAAAGAGGTATTTTGAAATTTGCCTTTGAAATCTTCGAAATTTGCCAAGGTGATAAATCTGTGACTGTTTTCTATTCTTCAAAGGATCGTTTTCAAATGGTTTTCCAGAGGGCATGAAGATATTCCTCCAAAAAACTGATATTTCCATATTGAAAGAAGCCCTGATTACTTTCTGAAGAACAAACTCCTACAGCCTTTGTTCAAACTTCTGGAGCTTTAAAACCCTATTACCTCTACTCAAACTGTAAAGTTGACTGAATAAACCCACCAAGGTTAACTTCGTGAGCATGTTTTTGTTTAAATGAAGTGACATACATAAAGAAACAGTGAAGTTTAGTAAGAGAAAAGTTTCTTGATCAGGCAGAAATTTATAGTTTGAAGCTGCAGAAGAAGATCTTGTTATAGAGAGACAGGGTTTAGGTCTAAAGAGAAACTTTTCACACTGTCCTCAAGACATTGCCACATTATTAAAACAGTGAAGTGCACTCAGTAAAAGGGGTTTTTGACATATTTGTTTTGAAAAATAAAACTCACATAGTTTCTGCCAAAAAATTTGTAGTCTTCTAAAACTCTGTCATTTTTGCTCCAGTCCTGTGTATTGACTGTCTAAACATATGTATGGTGGTTTGCAAGAGATGCAAGATTAGTGGACTGTTGGCACACTTATACAAGGCAGGGTTGTTAATCATTGAAATTCTACCTTGAAGCAGAGATACATGTTTATTGGTTGACATCTAAAGTTTCAGGAACAGGGTGATTTTAGCACTTTCTCACAGCAAACTCCTTCTAACAGTCTGCCCCTCTTTTTCACTGTATTATTTCCTACTGTGAATTTGTTGACAGAGATTTTCTAAAGGTGAACAGGACACTTTCTGAAGGGCAGGTTTTTTGATGAGAATTTAACATTAGAGACAGAGATATAAATGTGGTGGTTGATCTCTTAAATTCACAAGTAAAGGGTGTTTTTCCTAAAACACTGTGCACTGATATTTCACCTAACCTAGGTCTCCTTTTTTCTTTCACTGTATGGTCTCTTCTAGAGAAATCTGTTGACAAAGGTATTTTCAAGGTGGAAGACCATTTCTGAAGAGCAGGGTTTTTATGATTAATATTTGTCTTGGAGACCAAATACAGGTGTGTTGATTGGCCTCTAACAAATCCACAAGGAAAAGTGATTTTTCAATACTGTGCACAGGAAATTTACACAGAAGCCTGTCTCATCTTTACTGATGGTGTCCTATTGAGGAATTTTCTTGGCTGAGGTACACTCAAAGGTAGAAGGCTAGTTTTAAGAGAACAGGAGGTTGTGTATTACAAAGACACTTGTTGCAAACTATCCACCTCACATTGTCTCTCTGTCAAAGCAGCATATTGACACAGTTTCAATCCAGTAGGGAATTTTTACACACAGTGAGGGCAGTTTTCCTTTTCCAAAGCATTTCAGGTCAAAATGCCTCCAAAGCAAGACCACAGGAGCGGGCCACATAAAAGATATGAGCCCATCTCTACAGAAGAGATTAATGCTCATCCATCTGTACTTTTCAATTTCCATGAAGTAGGCTGCCTTGATTTCTGCCAGAAGATAGAAGAAGTCAAGAGTTTTTTTCCATTAACACACTTGTGTGCCCTGAGATTCAAAGAAAAACACTTCCAAGTGGCGGATCTTGATTTCAAAATTTCTCCAAGGTATGTGTCCAAGGCCACCAAGATCCCGTATCATGGCGAAAAATGGTTTAAACAAGCTCATCTTGATTTAGAGGATTACAAACCTTTCATCAAGCCTGAACATAGAGAGGCTGTCACTGCTATTTTCCCTTTTTCATATCTCCTTGACATTTATGCTCCGCTTATGAAAGCCATAATGAAATATTTCACTTGTGAAGGGAGGTTTGATCGAATTTATGCCTATCATGTCCGTTTATTGATGCACTTTACTAGAAGCAGGCAACTAAACCTCCCTCACTTTTTGTTCAAAAGCATAGAGAAAATGGCATCCACTGTCCAAAAGAAGGCCCCACCTCAGCAAATCCCTTCTTTTTTTCATCATTCTTTGATCAAGATTATCTTCCTATACCAGCTGGAGAAGAAAGAGGTTTCATGGGATTTATTCATCAGCCATCCAGATTTTGCCACTGTTCCTCCTGCCCATATTTCTCCTACTCAGCCTGTCCATCGCCCAGTGCCTTTGTCCAGTAGGCCTACTCCTAGAAGGTTCAGAATGACTACTGGACAGCTAAGTCAACAAGAGGAGGGAGAGGGCAGTAGACAGCAGGTCCATGATGAGGGACAACAGCAGATAGAGGATGAAGGACAGCAGGTCCATGATGAAGGACAGTTGGTACACATTGAAGAACAACAGCAGATACAAATTGAGGGACAGCAACAAATAGAAAGTGAAGGACAGAAGGTCCAAGATGAACAGCAACAGGTACACATTGATGAACAGCAGTTAGATGATGAGGAACAGCAGCAAGTGCAAGATGAAGAACAACAAGTTGGGCAGAAAGTTGAAACACCTCTTGAGCCACAAATTGGACAAGACATTGATGAAGAACAGCAAGCTAAGGCTGCCACCTTAACAGTGACAAAGATTGTTCCTAGCAAGAGGAAATTGCCCAAAAAGACACCTTCTAGCATGCCAAGGAGGAAAAGCGCCAGATTAGCTTTCAAAGGAAAAAGTAAAGTTGGAGAAAGTACAAAGCATGGAGGTGAATTAGCTATTATCCCTATCCAAAGCGATGATAGTGACAATGAGGCCCGCCTTCTTGAAAATCTCTTAATCCATAAGGAAGGGAAAATTGAAGCATTAGAGCAAGATCTTCAAAGGGCAAGGAATTTCAATCATTTCTTGGAGATTGAAAACAAACAGATGAATGTGCACACAGCTGTTCATGAGGCACGGGCGATTAAGTATAAGAAAGAGGCAGAAAAGGCACAAGCAAGAATTGAAGAGCTCATTGGTGAGTTTGATGATGAAGAGGAGGAAGACCAGCCTAGGCGGAAGAGGCCTAGGACCATCGGGCTTAAAAGAGCCTTGGAAAAGCAGAGAGCAGAAGAGCAAGCCCAGCTCCAAGCCTTTCCTCTCACTGCACTCCTTGAGTAGGAAATTGAGGAAAACAAAGAGGCTTGGCTTGAGAGAGCTAACAAACATTTGGAAATGAAGCTGGAGAGGGGGAATAGAGATTTGGAGCTGCAGAGGAAGAGGACACACCACTTCCAAAAGCTGAATCAGTTTGCCCGGCGCAAACTAAAGGCAGCACAAGAGAAATTGAAGAAGGTAAAGGGGAAGCGCCTAGCACGGAAAGAAGGGAAAAGCATATCAACCCTTGATATTTTGGCCTTAGCTTCGGAGCATGTTTCTATGGACCCCTGAGGGTCATGCATGCCAATTTTGGGCCTTTTTCGGCAACTTTTTGTTTTTTGGCATTTTTGTGTTTTTGGCCGAAAACTCATAATTTCGCCATTTCAGTTTGATGAGTTGTCAAGGGAGGAGGATGATACCGATGGATGCCATAATTCCATGAGCAAGTCTCCAGCGATTTTCAAGGCATTTGGAGATCATTCGCCCCCTCAAATTGGCGAAAAATGCCCTCTTTTTGCACATTCTGCCCGCCATATCAGTAGTCTGCTATTTCCTGGTTTTTTGCACACAGGTACAGTTTTGGATGACTTCCAGACCTCAGATTGAGATGGTTTTAGTTGCGCCGGAAAGTAGACACAGAGAGCTTTCCAGCAAGCCCTCATGAGCCCCATTTCGACATTGGGAAGGCTGCCAATTGCATCCAGCAAGTCAGGGGACCTTTTTCAGGCATAAATATGAAGTATTTTTGTAATTTTTGAACCTCAAAAATCTGCTTTTCCCAAATATGCGTTAAGCTATTTTTATCCTTGGGAAATGATGTAAAGTCAATATAATTTCCGTTTTTAGCAGTTTTTTAGATATTTTATGGGATATTTTGTGCCTTGGGCTTTGCAAAGCCTCAAGGACAAGTTTAGATATTTTGACTTGGCCAATAGGATAGCTAGTTGCTCCATGAGGTTTTCCTCCCTCAAGCCTATTTATTCCATGGGTTTCATTGTAAATCAGAGGCTGAACTTGAGAGAAGAATTAATACATTGGTCATATGAGCTTTGAAGAATACATTTGTGTTATGATTTTTGGACTGCCTCTTGGATGCTTTTGATGAATGATGAAGGATTGGTGATGGATTCCATGACATGGTAGAATGGTATAGTGTTTCTTGCTATGTTTTTTGTCTTCTAGTTTTCATCCATAATACATGCTTCTTGCTGCTATAGATCAGTAGAGATTGATTTTGAGATATGCCCATGGAGGCACCTCAAAATTCCTGAATCTTCATAGCTTGATGTTTTCTTCTTCCTTAGTTATGCTAAAGAATTCTTAACTGCTCTTTAGTAACTTAAGGATAATGTTTGCTAGTTTTATGTACAAGTTCTATGTATGTTGAGTAGGATGTATGGTGTGCCCTGCCTACCTATAAGCTGTCCATAGTTCTGTCCATAAAACTTCCTCTTTGACTGATTAGTTGATCATCTTGTTGAACCAAGGAGGCCTAGTCCCGATCTAGCCCTTTGCCTAAAACTATGAAAGCTTGTTTGTCAAAGTGCCCAATGATTTAGAGACTATGTTTAGGCGTTCCGGCGTAGTTTATGAGTTGTTAGTTTGTCTTGTGTGTTTTCCCCAAAGTCTGATAGCCATTTCCCGAAGTTAGAGGGTCTTATACCTCTATGTATGGCTGGAATGTTTGATTGCAATGTTTTAATTAGCTCATAGTTACATTTAGCATGATTAATGGCTTGCTATAACATGTTTATGTTTGCTATCAACTAGTTACACTTGAAATCCCTTTGTCTTTCACCAACTTGTTGTCCATTTAACCCATTTTGCCCAAAGATCCCTTCTACTGTGAATCAAATTGGCCCTACAACAGCCTTACATCATCACCTCATATCTTCCTTGGCCTGTTTGACCCCATAGCCCAATTTATCTACATCTTGTTATCCAGTTTATGTATTTGATCAGTTTTATCCCTCACAAACTTAAAAAACCAAAAAAACCAAAAACTCACTTCATAACTAGCCTAATATCAGAACACCATAAACAAACACACCGATATCTTTTATATATATAGAGAGAGCCCTCTCTGAGTCCAGGAAGGCTAGGTCCTCGGGCTCCAAATCTTGGTTTGATGTTACATCGTCATTTGGCTTGCCAATCGGCCAAATCACGGGACACTAACATATTGAACAAATCCCAGAAGTTGAAATGACATATACTGCTGATATAAATCATTATGAAAATCCTTTTGAAGTAGAGGTAACCGACAACGCAGACCAAGAAGACTTGGAAGTTTTACAATGCAAAAATGATAAAATTCCAAGAGGTCTAGCACCTTTAGAACACCTTTTTGATTTTAACGATGTAGCCAAAGAACCAAGAATGGATCCTGTGAAACAAATACAGAAGAGAATAACATAGGCACTCTAGCAGAGCCCAAGATGATCAAGCTGTCCAGCACTCTCCCAGCTCACATAAAACTGCAGTACATAGATATGTTCAAAGAGTTTAAAGATGTTTTTGCTTGGGGATACAAAGACCTAAAATCATATGACACCAGCATCATCCAGCATAAAATTCCTTTGAAAGAAAATCAAAATAATTTTAAACAAAAACTAAGGAGAATAAACCCTCTTTTACTCCTTTTAGTTAAGGCAGAAATTGAAAAGATGCATGCTGCTGGAATCATAGTACCCATTAGATTTTCAGAATGGATATCAAACTTAGTTTCTTTTAGAAAGAAAACAGGGGAAATTAGGCTCTGTATTGACTTCAGAAATTTAAATAGAGCCTCCTTAAAAGACAACTACCCCTTACCCAAAATGGACCATATACTTCAGAAGGTAGTTGGGTCAAAAAGGATTTCCCTCTTAGATGGGTTCTTAGGTTACAACCAGGTGTTAGTGCTCCCAAGTGATCAAATCAAAACTGCTTTTACCACACCTTGAGGCACGTTTATGTATGTCAAAATGCCTTTCGGATTAATGAATGCAAGGGCCACTTTCCAAAGGGCCATGGATATAGCCTTCTCTGAAGATATTGGCTATTTCATAATCATCTACCTTGATGACATAACTGTTTTCTCAAAAACTGATGAAGAACATTTGATTCACCTTAGAAAAGTTTTTGAGAAGTGTAGGAAATTTGGCTTGTCATTGAATCCCAAGAAGATACTCTTTGGTCTCCAAGAAGGTAAACTTCTTGGACATATAATTTCGGAAGAGGGAATAAAAATAGACCCTACTAGGATAGATGGCATATTACAAATCAGCCATCCAAGGAGCCTCAAAGAATTGCAATCTTTCATCGGAAAGATTAATTTTCTAAGGAGGTTTATTCCTAATCTTGCTGAGCTATTAAAAAACATTACAAATATGCTTAAGAAAGATGTAGGTGTAAAATGGACCTTACCAGCTAAACAATCATTCGAACTGGTCAAACAAGCTCTTACTCAAACACCAGTCCTGATTAGTCAAGATTTCACCAAAGAATTTTATATCTTTTCCTTTGCATCTGAGCATACAATAGCTGCAGTTTTACTTCAAAAGAATGATTTGGGGCAAGAACAACCAATATCTTTCTTTAGTAGGGCCTTAAGAGATGCTCCTCTCAAATATAACATCATGGAGAAGCAAGCCTTAGCATTGGTGAAAGCATTAAACGACTTTAGGGTCTATATTTTACACTCTCACATAATTGCTTTTGTTCCACATATTGTTGTCAAGGACATTCTAAGTCAAGACCTTGATGGTAAAAGGGGAAAATGGATTGCAACTATTCTTGAATATGACTTAGAAATTAGGCCCACCAAACTAGTTAAGGGGCAGGGATTAGCAAAACTTATGGCCGAGTCTAACTTACAAGCACTGGACATAAATATGGTAGATGTGTTGGAAGAAATAGAAGAATCTGATGCTCCTTTTATTGAAGAAAAATTTCTAAATTCTCCTTGGTATGCTGACATTATTTATGTGCTTTTATATCTAAATGCCCCTCCTTCTTTGTCTAAAACTAAAGCTAGATTCTTGAAACAAAAAGCTTTGAGTTTTTGCATATTCTATGGAGTATTATATTGGAAAAATGCTGTTGGAATTTTGCTAAATGTTTACTTGAAGATGATGCAGGAAAAATCATGCATGAATTGCATGACGGAGAATGTGGAGGACACCTCTACTGGAAGGCCACAGCAAAAAAAATTCTTAGATCCGGTTACTATTGGCCTACCCTCTTCCCAGAAACTCAAAAGTTGGTCATGGCTTGCCATAAGTGTCAAATCTTTGATGGCAAAAGAAAACTTCTTTCATTACCCTTACATCCTATCAAAGTTGAGGCACCTTTCCAACAATGGGGTTTAGACTTCATTGGGGAAATTCACCCATCCTCCTCAACTCAACATAAATGGATCCTCATAGCCACTGACTTGTTTACCAAATGGATAGAAGCTATACCTTCCAGAAATGCTAATGACTTTGTCATTATCAAGTTCCTTGAAACAAATATCCTATCCAGATTTGGTTGTCCCAGAAAAATCATAACAGACAATGCTGCTGCTTTTAAATCTAAGAGGATGGTTGATTTCTGTTACAAATACCACATAACCTTAGGCCATTCCACTGCTTACTATCCCCAGGGAAATGGATTAGCTGAATCTTCTAACAAAATCCTCATCAATATCATTAAAAAGTTGTTGGAGCAAAATCAGAAATCATGGCACAGTAAACTGGTTCATGCCTTATGGGCTGATAGGCTAACTACAAAGAAATCAATAAACATGTCCCCCTACCAGCTAGTCTATGGTATGGACATAGTTTTTCCCACCTCATTAGGAGTTCCAGTTATGAAGCTCCTTTAAGAAGTACAGATTGAAGAGAATGATATGCAGAGAAGAATCAACCAGACAATCCATTTACAGTAGACCAGAGAGGAAGTCTATGAAAGAACATAGTTAGTCCAAGAGAATATAAAGACGCTGTTTGATAAGAGGACTAAGGTAAACAATTTCCAAGTTGGAAATGTTGTGCTTAAGTGGGATTCAAGAAAATATGAGAAGGGAAAACATGGCAAATTTGAGAACTTGTGGAAAGGGCCCTATATTATTCATGCTGAGAGGGGTCACAATGCATTTTTCTTAAAAGAATTGAATGGAGAAGACCTATACGAAGGTCCTGTCAATGGAAGGATGCTCAAACATTACTTCTGCCAAGAATCTTAAGTTTCAAAGCATTTTATTTTTCATTGTAAATATCATAGTCTAACCATTGCATTCAAATTTAGAAAAATCAAAATACAAAAACAAAGAAAGAAAGAAAAGAGAGCAGATCGTGAAAACAAGAAAGGTATAGCCCCATACCAAAAATTGAAAAAAATTTGAAAGTGTGCAAGCTCAAATGCCACTCCTGAAAAACACATTTCTAGTTAGTCAAACAGTATAATCTTGACTAATTAGCTTTGAATTTTCAGCTGATAGGATAATGAATGCGATTTTCCAAAATGTTTAATCGTGGCTTATCAGTAGATAGTTTAAGATAGAAATCAAAGGTTCAAACATGCTCAAAATCTGAACCTAACATTTCAAAAAAAGAATGACTCAAATCTGTTTTATTTTCTGAGTCAAAAAAGATGTAAATCTGGTTCTAATTAGCTCAAAATCTGAACCAGAGAACAAAGAAAGGACAGCTCAAACAAAATTCAAAACAGAGCTGTAAAAAGAGAAGGCAGTACTTTGAACGTTCAGATCTTAAGCCTTCTGTTTTGATTTAATTTTTTGCAAAATAAATGTCTATGTGTAGCTTATTTTTATGCCATAGATCACAACAAGTCAAACAACTTAATCTTGACTTGACTGTTTTTAAATTTATGTTTTAGAATTTAGAGAATTAAAATCTGTTGGACAGTTTAATCCCAACAGATAGTAGAATAGGTAGAGAAGCATCTGAATTCAACTGTTTAATCTAAGTTCAGGGAGAAAATAAGGAGTAGAATTAGATTAGTTTTATAGTTTCAAAAGAATAAAATGTTGTGAAAAGATTTTTCCAATCCAAGTGCGCTCTAATGAAGAAAAAATGTTAGATCAGTAGGATTGGGTAGGTAGAAATCTTGTTGATGAAAGAACCATTGTTTTTATGATTGCTAATATGTTTCAGGGAAAAAGAAGATCATCCACAGAAAGGAAGGCAACCCAATGGAGGAGGCAACTGATCAACCTCCCAGAGAAAGCAAGTCTGAAATTCTTGATGCCTTCAAAAAGGCACCATCCCCAAGTGGAGCCACTGTTAGCCACCCATAAATTCTATCATATCAGGTGGTGGCTAAATAATGTTGGATAGCCTTCAAGAAACAATTTTATTACTAAAATTGCTGATGCTTAAAGTCTTTTGATAATATCCTATCGTTTGGATAATCGTCACTGTTGTTTCCCTTCAAAACTCAGAAATCCTGCTGATTTCCAAGCCAGAATACTGCTGCAAGCATCATTTCCCTTTTCCCCTTTTCCAAAAGCTAACCTCATTTCCTATCCCTCTATTTCCCATGAAAACCCCTCATTTTCATGTTTTTCCCATTTTTCCTTCATCAAAATCCACTTTTATAAGGTTTAAAACCCACTTTTAAAGCCTTATCGGAACCCTCAATTTCCCTTTGAAAATCATTGAAAAACCATAAAAACCCACATTTTTGTACATATATGGGTCTTAGCCCCTTCCCGCATAAATCCCTGGTCGTATGACCCTTCATACGACCCTCGGCCCCGCAGTCGGGCGCCAAACCTTTAAATATTTCTCCGCCGAAGTATTAAAACCTTTGATTATTTTAAATCTTTGGTTTTTAATTAAATTATAAACTTTTCCGCCAGTTCGATTTTCAGTTTAACCCCCACCATTGATCTGATCTACAGATCGGACGGTGCGGAGTTCGTCTCCCTGTGGTCCTCGCCGTCCATAAGCTGATTTTCGAAACCGCGCGGTTTCCATCGCACCGCCTTTGGGCAAAGGCGGTTTTTCCCCGATCGCCAGCGATTCCAAACATCGCGTGACACGCGTCCCCTGTAATTTTTCAAAACCGCTTGCTCGTCGCGCGTTATCGTTCGTACGTGGATGCCCAGCGATATCGCTGTGCACCGTCCGATCTGGGGCGGGTCATCCGACGGCTATCGCTCGCCAAAGATGCCCGATGCTTAACGTGGTCCCGACGTGCCATCCAGTTAATCTCCGCCATCGATCTGATCTACAAATCGACGGTCCATATTCCATCGCCCAGTCAACGATTCTCCGTTTTGACTTTCCCCCTCACTCTCGACCGTCAATTTCTGCGCGATCGACGGCTCTGATTTAATCTTTCTTCCACCTTCTCCAATCAATCTTGACCGTTGGATGATGCCATCCAATGGCCACGCTTCCTCCACATGCCTCCGCAACAATAAACCTATAAATGCATGGATTTTATAATAAGTTGTTTGTATTTTGCAGGGTTTCGAGGTTTTATCGCCTTTTTTCGAGGAAAATTCGAAGGCGGAGGATGACGATCCTCTCACCTTCGATTCACCAAAGAAAATCATCACAGGGTGTTGACAACACGTTTCATCAGTGTTCCTTCAGGCATTGATGCCATATCGCCCCTGTGCAGCCCTGTACATCAGAAAAACCATGAATCGGGCGCAGTCAGAGAGTATCAGTGACTAAGACCAAAATTTATCAGAGAAAAGGATTAAAGGACAGATTTTGCGGGGATTACATCTAAGATGCTTACCAAAAGCCTAATTCCCAAGTAAAACATAGTTTAAAGACAAACTCAAGGGTTTCTTCAATAGAAAAGCCCCCACCGCCACATTTGAGGCAAATTGATTCCTCCCAGCTGCTGAAATGCCATCTGTGCCTCAAAGTATTCAATCAGATGCCGAATTTATTGATCAGGATCAGATATTTGTCTCAAAACACGACCGAAGAGTTACTTCTGCAAGGGACTTCAATACAAAAAATATCTGTAGAGTTACTTCGATGCCACGCAGAGCCTCAAAGGTCAACCAAAGCTCCCTCCGAGCTTAAATATTTATGTAAAAACATTTAATACAGAGTACACCGATGTAAGTTTCTTCATTGAGCCCCCCAAAGGCCAAGAAGCCATTAATTCTGTATTAATTGTAATTAGTGATCTTTTATCAGATCTCACCTCCTCATTCTTCTATATATACCTCTGTAGAAGATGAGTGAGGGGCTGGTTGTTGGTTGTGTGTGATCACAAGTTTTAATACTAAAACTCTATGAAATAAATACATAGTCCATTGAAGTTGAAGGAGAAATTGAAGTTTTGGAAGCCTTGATGATATTGTTGCATGCTTGTTACTGTGAAGGCTCTATCATTGGATCCATGAGCTTGGTTGTTGGTGAAGTATTCTGAACTGTTTAATATTTTCCACTGTTTTCATTATGTTCCATAACTTCTTACTACAGTAGGATAGAAAGTATTAGGCTAAGAAATGACTCTTGGAAGCACCTTAGACCTGTTCATCCTTCACTGTTTCATGTTTTCTTCTGCTGAAGTATTCTAGAGTCTTTAATCTCTCTCTTTAATCTTTATGCTTGTTTATTTCCTTAATAGCTCGAACAGTTGGTTTCAGCATGATTTATGGTTCTCCCTGATTGTCCGTTGCCACTTAAAAACTATTATTAAAGTCTCCCTTTGAAGTTCTTTGCTTACAGTGAATCAAAGAGGTCAGTTTTGATCTGGCCCTTTGTCCTCGCTTAAAAAATTGGCTTAAAGGTCGTTTATAATTATGATCATAGATGTTTTTAGGTGTTCCCTCTTCTATGACTTTAATTATCAGTAAATCTTTTATGTTTTCTAAGTAATTTGAAATAAAGTCTTTGAGGAAATAGGGTGTTCCCCGAATCTTAGATTTCATTTTAAAAGTTGTTTTGAGATCATTATTTTCTTAAAGTTGTGATTTGTAGAATTTATGGTTAGCCCCGTCTATCAAAGAACTCTTTATTGTTAAAATTATGTTTTCGAATTCCCATTGTTGAGAATTAAACCTCTCCTTCCAAATCATTAATGTTCATCTCATTCCAAAAACAAAAGGATCCGGTGGCCAAGTTAGATTTGCCCTTTGATATCCCATATCCATTGATGAGTATGTTATGACCTCTTTTTGACTCCATTACCTAATGAACCAGATATTTCTCTGTCCTATATATCTTTCCTAGGCCTTTCATGTTTTGCTGTATCATTCCAGCCCAACCAAACAAACAAATAAACACCTGCACTTAATAACTAGTCTAAAACCAATACTCAAAGCACACAAGATAAACCTTTGCAAACAAATTTTTGAGAGATCCCTCTCTGAGAACAGGAGGACTAGATCCTGGAACTCTAAAGATTGGTTCTGATGCTGCCTTGTCTTTTGATTTTCCAAACTATCAAAACACGGGACACCAACACATACAACATTACTTCTGAAATATATGATCAACCTTTGTCTTATCACCACCACATTTTTCTTCAAATTCACTATGAATAAATCTGACCCTTTGGATGAAATTCATAGACATCCTATACTCATTATTTGGATTATGATCCCATGCCAACATAAATGATACATGATCTTCTATATCTGTTAAACCAACATAAATGATACATTTCATTGTTTCAAAACGCGGGTTATTGGGATATTCCTCCATTAATTTCTTTTGAGCTTCTACATAATGGTTGCCCCCAAGTACATAATATTTGTATTCAAACCATTTTGACTTGTCAAATTATTCTTTGTTAGGAACCTGACTTGGATCAACAAGAAGAAAATACTCAACCACATGTGCAAAAGGGTTTTACCTCATCAATGTTTTCAAATTGTGAACATGTAAGTGGTGTGGCCTTCTAATTTGATAGTTGAATTGTCCTTCATCTGGCTTGTAGACTTGAATGACATTAAGTTGAAATGATCGACCACCTTCAATTAAATGTTTCTTCACCAAATGATGTTGAATGACATTTTTTTTTGTTTTCATAACACCATCCTCTAAATTAGCTCCTGGTTTAATGATTTCCCTGCTTGCTTTGGAGTTTTCACTAGGCCCTTCACTGTTATCCATGATTCTTTCAGAATGAGAATTTTTTTGTTTCTTCCTCCTATTGGTTATGATATTTTCTTGAACCGAAACAATCTCCTCATCATCAAATATAAGGGAGACATTCTTGGGCATTTTTGTTTTTGTTTTTTTATGGCTCTTCTCCTTTCTAACATCAGTTCTAATATGATCCTTAGATATGGCAAGCCATTATTAATCTTCAGCTTTAGCTTCAACTTCAACTTAAACTTCCTCATTTTGAAAAGTAACATGTCTACCTTTACTAGATTGATCCCTTTGATACAATCTTGTAGCATTATGGAGTATTTTTTTTTTCTTCTTTCCCATATAGTCTGCTTCATGTTCATGGAAAATGGAGACAAAATTCATAATATCTCGCTCTATATAATATATTCCCCCCAACATAATTGAAATTCCCTCAGAAAAATACTGTAAAAAAAAATATAATATGTCAATATTAACTAAGTTATTAAAAATACAATGATACAATTTGAATAACACAAAACAGATAAGTGTAAATAAAAATACTTACAATCTTCTGTGAAATATTTTGAATGATTTGTTTGCGTATCTTTGAAGAATCTTCCCCCGTGTTATACATTGACAATGTAAAATGATATCTATTTTTATCATGTGACTTGGGTGGTTTTGATAGTATATAAACACTTGCAGTGTTTGGAAGAATATATATGTCTAATACTTTTCCCACCGGGTCATAACTTTCAGCATCAAAATTATTACTAGCATATAGATATAATTGCAGAGATTCATTTTCTATATCTTTCAGAAACCATCCATATTTTGAATGATTCACTTCTGTTTATTTCTTCCAATATGAAACCAAATTCTTTTCTTTTGTGGATTCATCTCCCACATTTTCTGTAATTAACTGAGATGCAGTTCGTCCATCAGTGATTTTTGAAGGCCCTCTTGTACCTTTAGTTGATGCAAATGGGTCCAGAAAGATTGAAAGAAACCTTCCTTGATGTCGTTTTCTTGTAAACATATATATCTACATATACATTACTAAATCACAAAAAACAAATATCTTACGTAAAAAAATAGAAA
Source organism: Pinus albicaulis (assembly GCA_034641835.2). NCBI lineage: Eukaryota > Viridiplantae > Streptophyta > Pinopsida > Pinales > Pinaceae > Pinus > Pinus albicaulis. The sequence continues at coordinate 702,824,545 of CM076574.1, forward strand.
ACTTGTTTTAAAAAAAAATGATATTTTTATACATTTTTTCCCCAACAGAAACTGTAAAACAATTCTTTTTTTTTTATACATGTCATCTCCCCAACCCCCCCAAAAAAAAATTATAATGTGGGAGCCTATTCTAAGTTAAAACAAGTTCCTTTAAATTTTTTTTTTATTTTTTTATTTTTTTTTTTTTAATTTTCTCCCCAACCCCACTAAAAAAAAATTATGTGCTGCCCCAGGCGTGCCTACCCACAATGTTCATGTTAATGTTTATGTTAACGGTTTAAAATAACTTGACTTTAATTAATTTTAACAGTTTACTAATTTTTGGAATAATAGAAACAAAACTAACCTTTCAAAAGCGAGAATCTCCCATTGACAATGTTGCTACTCTAGAAAATCGTTCCAGTCTTTTAAACAAACCTCGAGAAATCTTGACGTGATTTGTGGAATAGTGAAAATGACATTTCTTATCAAGCGGAAATAGCGAAATTGTTTTCGGTGGGGTGAATGTGGGATAAAAAACATTGATGAATATTTAAAAACTAAAATTTATAATGTAGTAAAAGTTATATAATTTAATTAAAATTATTTTAGTTTGAAAACAATTATTAAGAGAAAAATGTTTAGGAAATTTAATTTGAAATTAAGGTCCATATTATGAGAATATTTTAATAACTGATTTTCAAATAAATAGTTTAAATAAAATTTGGAGGGACATACGTCAAGCAAAAAAATTTAGTGAAAACTTTTAGAGGGAATTTTTCTTTGTTTCAAGTATATATTATCATTGGGAGAGAGATTATTTGCATCATTCAAAATTTCTTGTTTGAAAGTTATGGATTCCTCTGATTTCGAAGTTTCATTTTATGAAGCATCAAAATCTTTGTCACGTAACAACTCTATCCATATTTATGAATATAACAAGAGAAGTAGTGAAAAAATGAAAGATGAATATTTTCAAATGAATAGAGAGTCTAAATGTCGACTTATTCCTAATCCTATGGACTATGAGAGCAACGATGATGAATTGCAAGATGAATAATTTACAAAAATTAGAGACTCACATTTTCCACTTAGTCCTAATCCTAAGGACTTTGAGAGCAATAGTGATGAATGGTAAAATGAAATTTTTTCAGTGGATAGAGAGCCACAATTGCCACTTAGTCCTAATCCTAAGGACTATGAGAGCAATAGTGATGAATGGCCGAATGACAAGTTTTCAGTGGATAGAGAGTCACATTTTCCACTTAGACCTAATCCTAAAGACTATGAGAGCAATAGTGATGAATGGCACGATGAAAAATTTTTAGTGGATAGAGAGTCACGTTTTCCACTTAATCCTAATCCTAAGGATTATGAGAGCAATAGTGATGACTGGAAGGATGAAAAAATTTCAGTAAATAAACAGTTGTATTTTAGAGTTACTCCTAACCCTATGGACTTTGAGAGAAGCAGTGATGAAGGGAAGGATGAATAAATTCCAATAAATCAAGAGTCTCAATTTCCACTTACTCCTAATCATATGGTCTATGGGAGCCATAGACTTGGAAAAGGTCATGATGAATAGTTTCTAATAAATCAGGAGTTGCAATTTCCACATAGTTTTAATCCTATGAACTTTGAGAGAGACAGTGATGAAGGGAAAGATAAAGATGGTGAAGAAAATCCTCCAATTCAGTATTTCAAAACCACATATGATGGTATTGAAAATTTTCATGCCGCCGAAGATGGTAATGAATATTTTTCAAACAATGATTGTGGTGAATTTCCTAACTATATTTCAGATGATCATAGTAAGAATAACATTCCTCTTAATTATCATGGAAATGTGTGTTTATAGAATGATGAAATGATAGAGATGTTGGCAGCAAATATTGTTTCTAGGAGTAGGAGTAAACCTTTTCGTATCAATCCAAGATGTTCTAGTTATACAAGGGGTAGAGTAGTATATCTCACAAGAAGAAGTTCTATCAGTGAGCTCATTTCAAGTGACAGTTGTAAAAAGGGTTGCTTGAAACATGTGGATTTCAAATTTTCTTTAGAAAAAATGAAGAACTATTTTTCAATGAATAAAAGCATGCCGAATTCATATTTAGTGGGGTGCATGCAATCTACACTGACAGGTTATGATTATCATATTGGGTCTTTATTTCTCTTTAGAAAGGCTTTAAAAATGATTCATTCAATTGGAAATTTTCGTCCATCAAGAATCCAAGATAATTTGGAAAAGGATCCTACATATTATTCAAAATTTCTTCATAAACGAGAGTTTGGGCCACTAGCAAACACTGCAATGTCATGGCTACAAGACTTGTTTTCAAAACATGGAGAGTGTATGCAAAATAGAGATATAATACATATTCCATATAATTTCTCAAGATAAGAAATCTACAACTTTTACAAGGAATATGCAGAAGGTGTTGAAGGAAAAGGTCGTTTTATTACATAACTATATTTAATGCAGATATGGAGGAGAGAATTCAACAATGTTCATATTCCTAAGAAGACAAGGATGGGGGTTTGCAGTACATGTGCTTCTCTGAAATAAAAAATGGATAAATGTCAAGGAGCAGAAAGAGGTAAGCATTCATAACATTATTCTTTTAAATTGTATAGTGGCCAACTATGAAAATGCATTTATTAATATGTTTATTTTATGTTATGTGTAGATTCCATTGTTAAATCCCTTCAAGAGCATCGCGAACAACAAACAAGTGAAAGGAAAAAGTTGTACAAGCATCGAAAGAAGTGTTATGATAATCCAAATAAACATTTGTGTTTGATAATTTATGGTATGGACTAGAAGAAAATACTTCTACCACATTTTGTTCGCACACCAAAAAATTTGCAGGAGGCAAATTTAATCCACTTTCACTTGGTCGGTTGTATGGTCCTTGATGGGAAAATGTCGCCAAGAGTTTACTTCATAGCTCCAAATATTCATAATGATGGAAATCTGACAATAACCATAATTCACGATGTTCTTTCTCATTGGGGTGGTAATCTTCCTGAAATTTTTCATCTACAATTAGACAACACTTGTCGTGAAAACAAAAATCAGATTGTTTTTGGATATCTAAACATGCTTGTTGAATTGAGAATTTTTCATAAGGTAAAGGTTGGTTTTCTTCTTGTTGGGCACACTCACGACCATATTGATAAGATGTTCAGTCATTTTTCAGTAACATTGAGGAGGAAGAATGTTGGGAGCTTGCCATCACTAATTGAATGTACTAAGAAATCATATACGCCAGAGCCTATTTTTCATGTGTTAGAAGGAACTGTCGACATGCGAAGGTTTATTCTCGGATCGCATGGTCAGGAGAAGTGCATTGAACAACTTAATGACGTTAGCTTCCAACATCAATTTCGTATCAAACAAATTGATGGGAAAACACTTATATGGGGCAAGAAGTATTCAACAACTGCGTAATAAGCACCATCATCAGGTTTGGAATTTTTGAAGTTCATTCCAGATCATCCAATATTTGCATCAAATATATTTTTATTACAATCAGTTGGTGAAGTTCATAATGCACGAAGGCAAAAGAGAGATATAGGTTATTATGAATGTCTAGAAGAAATTAAAAAAACCATTAGCTATACATATGAGTACTTTGATGTTGCTGATTCAGTTTGGCGGGAGTCATTTTTTAATGATCAGAGTGATATCCTTTCAAGACCAGCAAATGAAGATATGCTTTTGAAGACTCCATTTATTTGGCCACAAAATGTGTTAAATGAATAAGAGGAAATAAAAATTCTTGAACAACAACAATCACGTGGTATTATTAATTCTACACAGGTGGAGGAAAGAGAAATGTATACTGGTTCCATAAGATCTCATGCAAAACGTGAAGCCATGGAAGACCTTTACATAGGTTCAGTGTAGGATATTAAGGAGGGTTGCATGATCGCAGTCTTACCACATGACTATCCATTCTGGGTTTCCAAGGTTATAAAGGTGATTACATAAAATGAGGATGTTGCAGGTGTTGAAGTACATTGGTATGCCATAAACACACACCCTTTCAATGGTGTGTACAAGCCAAATATGGTAGTTGATAAAAAAATTAGCAGAAAGAGAAAAAGAAAGGGTAAAAATCTAAATTGTCACTGCACAGACCTCTTAAAATTGGAGGAAGTTGACATACTTGTTTATGACTTCAATTTAACAAAGAGAGGCACTCTTTGCTCTAGGATGATAGAGATTCTTAAGAGGTTGCTACCACAAGAAACCGTGTTGAGATGGCAGTCTATTGAACCTAGTCGTAGATCTACAAGAATTTTGAAACCTCAAGTGGTGGGCATGCACGTTGACTTAGATGGGGCACTAGTTTATGAAAGAGAAGAATATGGAACATCTTCATCTGCATCGAGTCATTCATCTGAAGATGTGAATTCTGATGGTTTGCAAGAAAATATCAGTGATTTTGAATAATTGTGTAAAACAATTGATATAAATGATGTTTGCATTGAGCAATGAAAATGATATTTTAACTTCCCTATGATCTTACATGAAGTTATGAGTCATTTTTATGTTTTTTGGATTATATGTTTTAATTATGATGAATTCATTTGTCTAAAATATTGACAATGCAACAATAACTTGGAGAAATAATTTATGTTTCATTGGTTTATTTTAGTCATATAATTTGTTCATAATATCATGGTTGAAATATTTTGAAAAGTTAATATTTTTTAATTTTGTGGGTGAAAAATTGTAAAATATATTTTATCTTTAGCATTATGGTTGAAAACAATTTGAATTTTAGGGATTGTTAGTGTCATGATATTATATGTTAAATGACATGTATAAAAATTATTAGAATTTTATTGTGTTTAAAATGTCATTATTTTATATTTAATGTCATTACTAAAAATATGTTGAAATTGTACCCGGAAAATAAAAATGGTATTCTAGCGCCAACCATTGTGTTTTTTCCATTTATTTGGCACATGAAAATTGGTTTTACTGCAATATTTTAAAAATGTTTTCAAATTAACATTGAAAAACATAAAACCTCGTTCTGGAATACACCCTTTTCGTTTTTGGGTCATTTCTCATGTTTTTGGGGTTTTTTTGGCTAGAGTTCCTTTTTTCAGTTTATAGTTCCCATTTCAAAGTTTACGTTGTTTCTGCCACAAATTAAAAAAAGGGAACAAAAAGGACCAGACCAGCAAATCAAACCTCCTTTCCAAGAAAATTATGTTGATGATGAATGTGAATAGTTGAAGAGGTAGAAGACAATAAAATAAATCTGATGGGAATAAATGATGATGAGACAATTTTTCTTACTTAAGAAGAACAAGAAATTTTTCAACTGTCTCAAATAGAACTTGATTCTAAGGAATCAGATGATTATAAACAAGGTTTTGAGAATTCTATTATGGAATTTCACAGACAATACAACCTTAGGAGTAAGAAAACCTCATATACTACTGTTAAGAAAATCACAGATACTCCTGCTAAGAAAACTGTTGAAGCTTTAGGTAAAAGGATAGTATAAAATCCTACTAAAAAGATAGTTGACACTACTTCAAAAACAACCCAGACAGATATTCCAACCACTAGTCAACAAAAAGAGCCTATCCCAAAATATATTGCTGATAAATCAGATTTCCTAAACATGAGTAAAATTCAAACATCCTTCAATATTTAAAATGAGTTAACAAAACTAAAAATACCTATCCCTCTAACAAAGATGATGAACGAGAATGTGTACAGATCTCAGGTAATGAAAGATATTAATATAAGGTAAAATACATATACTCTCAATTTGAATGATGACCAACATGAACTTTTATTTGGACCCAAAGTATATGGAAAACCTCAGGAAGGAGGTGTGCCTCTCTTCTATGTTAGCCTAAATGTTCATGACAAAATTTTGCATAATGTCATGCCAGATTCAGGTGCTTCACATAACTTGATGCCTAAGGTTGTTATGGAGAAATTAAAGCTTGACATTACTAGACCATACAAGGATTTATACTCTTTTGATTCTAGCAAAGTGGTATTCTTAGGTCTTATCAAATATCTGTGTGTTGCTTTGGAAAAAATTCCAGCCAAAAGGGTGGTGATGGATATAGTGGTTGCGGATATACCCCCTAAGTATGGCATGTTGTTGTCACACTAATGGGGAGCTAAGTTGCAAGGAACACTACAAATGGATATGACCTTTTCTACCATACCATTTTTTGGTCGGGAAAGGAGATTGCATAGGGAAACCTTGATGAAATTCATGGTAAGTAGCCAAGATAAGCCACACAACTATCCTCTTTTTTTTGTCCATTCAGACCTAGACTCATTCATTCTCTATAATGATTAGGACATCAACACTCAGGTTGCTAACTTAGAGATTTCTATTTGTGAAATAGATGAAAACAAAACAAAAACAGTGGAACAGGGCACTCAGCTAGAACTTCTTTGGAAAATGGACTTTGATGGAGCTTGTAGCAAATAGGGCTCTGGAGTAGGAGTGTTGGTTTCAAACATAGGAACTATTCATGCCGAAGTACATTCATACAAGCTTCATTTCCAATGCACTAATAATATAGCTGAGTATGAAGCATTTATACTAGGATTATAGTTACTGAAAAAACTTGGTGCCAAAAGAATTTATATTCATGGCGATTCTGAGCTAATAATAAAATAGATAAAAGGAGAATACTCTACAAAACACCTATTGGCTCGAGGGGTCCTGACCCAAGTTTAGAGGTTAAGGTTTGCCAACAAACCCCTATACTACTGGCCCTTTCGGCAATGACCTACTTTCACAAGCCTGGACTTGCACTCCTAATTCGGGTGGACTCAGCATGAGGGATGCGCTTGGTAGAGGGCAGAGTCAGATTTCCGTTGTACTTATCAATGCGCTGCTTGTTGCTAGGGCCTGCCTTGTTTGAATCATACTTGTCTGCAGCGTATCAGCTTTGAGTTGTAGAGCTTGGAGCTTGGTTTGTAGCGTGGCGACCGCAGCCTTCTGATGTTCTTCTAGAGCCAGTCATTTATCCTCTGAGGCAAGGGTGACTGCATCTGCGACCTGATCTAGGTCTTCCTCAGTCAGAGTAATCCCAGCATTCCAATCCAGTCGTTGAGCTCGTTGCTTCTTCCGTGATCCTTTAACAAGGTCACCAGTCTATTTAGTAACTCGAGGGGAGTCAGCACCTCCCGCATCCAAACGCTCTGTGCCCAGATCCTTCTGTGAATCCTTGTGGGATTCCAGCTCCGCTTCCTTCTCAGCATTCTTTCCCTATCCTTCGATCTCCTTGGTGGTATCGGTTGGGTTAACCTTCGTGGCACTCGTACCTGCAGTGTCTTTCGTTCCTGATTTGAAGCCGATCTTCTAGTGTGGAGGCCAACCAGAAATGATGCGGTCAATCTCTTCATCAATGACCATGTATGAGAGTGAGACGCATTCTGGATCTGTGTGGCCCCTGATCTATACGTTGTGCATTGTTACTTGAAAGTCTGTGATGATTTTTTACTTATCATAAATAGCTGGCGATAAGTCCGGCCGAGAGTGAATAGCTGTTGCGAGGCTACTCTGAAAGAGGACCCAAAAGACCTTGTTGTCCTTAATTCACTGCTCATCCTTGGAATCCCACAGATTGGAATACCACACCCCCTCGCACATACGTAGCTCAAGCTTGGGGAGGACCGAGTCTTCAAGGACTTCCCATGCAATCAAGGCGATGAGAAGCAGCAACCACGTGTAGCAAAATGCCCTGCCGTGATCCTAGGCTTCACGCACATTCTCCAAAAACTCCGTACAAAGGAACTGGGACCAGTTGTAGCATACCTCCTTTTCACAGCAGCCCGCTAGATGAATTATATATGCGGGAACCGTGGCAACTTGGCACTTGCGCATCATCTTGCATGCTAACAATAAGGTGCCCATGCGCGCACCAGGGTCATTGATAGTGTTGATCATGAATCCTTGAGTGTTCTGCTCCACATGGGAGTCTTCGTGCACCTTCTCAGCGATTTGTTGCTCATACTTTTTGCCAACGCGCAGCATAGGGTCTGGCCCTTCCATGGGGAGACCAGTGATATGGTGAATAAGCACAACATCAATGGGGATTCAATCCTGGATCCATAAGCTGCCATCGTGGACCAGGGTGAGAAGCTGGCGCACAAGTCAGTCGGTGACAGTGTAATGGCCGAAGTGAGGCATTCGCAGCAAGTTTAATAACCCAGAACTCTCCAAACCACTTGCCCGAGGAATGGGGACTAATTTTAGCACATCATCCTCCAAAACCCTCTCCAAGTATAGCTCAGGTGGTAACTTCGGAAAGGCCTCCAAGTTGGCCAAGACATGATCGTCGAACTTAATCATGTGGATCTTGCCAAAGGATTCTCCAATTATGGGGACCTCGCTCGAAATCAATGGCATCTGTAGGTAGGCACGCATACCATCTAGGTTCTTAGGCACGCGCTCCGAGGACCTACGGGGTTGAACATAGGGCGGAAGCTAGTTGATGGGTTTAGTGATCCGAGCCTCTTCCTGAGCCGACAACAGTCTCTTTGAGGGGTTACACGAACGTGCCTGGGGCACCGTTCGCGAGGATTTCACATTTTGAGGGGAGGTGCATGGCTTCACCCTATCCCACTTTGCAGGCTTCCCCAGCCCTTGATCCTGGCCTTTTACCTTCCCCTTCTTCTTCTCTACCTGATTTCCCTTACTCGGGGTGGAAATAACCTCCTCAACTTTAGGAGGGACTTATAGTATTACATCAGACTCTCTCTCCGTCGAGGCCATAGTCTGCGATGATTCAGCAGGATTGGTCACCATCATTCTTGCGCGGAAGATAAATTCGGGATGGCTGCTATCAGAGGGAGAAGCTCGCTCAAGCATTAACAAAGCACAATAATCACGAAGTGTCACAAAGCACCAATTGTTTAAGATGCACAGAACCCTCTTCTGATTTAACCTTCTATTTTTATAGCCTTGGAGATTAACCAACGATTGGATGAGGCTTATCAGAAACTTACCATCAAGTAAACGGTAAAAAATCTTCGGAAATTGCTTCATTAATTGCGATCCGCTCGCTCCTTTCAACGGTAAAATTTTCTTTTTACCCACTTTTACTGTTCCAACGACTATTTTTCGCAGCTATAGTTTACTCCTGTGCTTCCAGCGCACCTGCTGTGCTCTGAGCATACCCCTATGCATCTCTCCAGGCCTCCAGACCTGTGATCAACCCTTGCACATGCTATAGTCTTGCCTGCATTTGTCCCTCTTTCTGCTCATATCCCGCCCCATACAGCTACTCCGACCATATAGTCATTTGATCCAGTATGGTTTGAGCTGGCTGCCATTGACATATCCTAATACCATATCACCATGCAAGGTGGCTAGCTGGACTGCTCCTCCATCAGTAATTTCCTTTACCATATAGGGACCTAGCTAGTGTTGACGGAACTTCCCTAGATGTTTCACAAACTAGCTGTCATATAGCAAGACCAATTCTCACTCCGCAAATGTATTTTTTTGAATATGTCAATCATGCCATGCCTTATCCCGGGCCTTTTGAACTTGTTGATGGAAGTTAGCAATGAAACGATCTTCCTCCAAGGCCACGAGTTGCGCTAACCATTCCTCCATGATATCAGACTCTGCCATGTTGTTAAACGTTGCGATGCGTATTCTAGGAACAATATACTCCATTGGCATCATGGCTTCCTTGCCATAAACCATCTGAAATAGTGTTTTCCCAGTCAACTTATTGCAGGTGGTTCGATAGGCCCAAAGGACTGACGGGATGCGCACGTCCCAGTCACTGCGATCGACGTTACATACCTTACTCAGTGTCTGCTCCAAGATTTTATTGAAAGCTTCTACATCTCCATTTTCTTGTCGATGATACGGGGTGCTTTTAGCGTGGTGGATCTGAAATTCTTCAGTCAAAGCCTGTATGGTCTCATTAACAAAATGCATACCTCTGTTGCTCATTAAGATCTTCGGACAGCCAAACCTAGTTAGAATCTGTTCAAAGATAAAGTGTGCAATGGTGTATGCAGTGTAATCCTTCACAGCTTGTGCTCTGGCTGATTTGGTCACATAATCAGTCGCAGTGATGATGTAGCGCACACCTGTCTTCTTCCCTGGCGGGTTAATGGGCCCAAAAAAATCTATGGCCCATTTGTCAAACGCCTGCAGGTCCATCTGCGGTTGCAAGGGCATTTTTTCTCCATGCGATGGTCTTCCAGTACTTTTGCATGTGTCACAGGATTTTCAATAATTGTGAGAGTTGCTATGCAGTGTGGGCCAGCATAGCCCGACTCGCAGGATCTTCTGGGTCGTCGCCTTCCCTGCGTAGTGACCTCCTGCCACGCCCCCGTGGACTTCTACCAAGATGGCGTGCCTTTCATGCTCCAAAATATATATCCGCATCACCTCATCAACTCCCAGCTTATAAAGATGGCCCACAATGATGGGAAAATCCGCTGCGCGGGTTACCAACTCTTTCTTCTATTGTACCGAATACTCTACAGGTGCCATCCCTGTACTCAAGAAGTGAATGATATCAGAGAAGTGTGCATCAACTACCTTAATAGCGAACAGGTGCACATTGGGGAGTCCTTATTCTAGGTTGGTTAGCTCTTCTCCACTTTTGATTCGAGATAAGTGGTTCGGCCTAAAATTCAACTTCCCTAGCTTTACGATGATCTCGAAGTCATATTCTTGAAATAGCAGTAGCCATCAACAGATTCCCCCCCCCCCCCCCAACACAGGCTTATTCACTAGGTACTTCAAAGCTGAGTGATCTATAAAAATCTTGAAGTGCCCCCTAACAGATAATGCTGGTATTTTTGCAGGGCGTATACCATGGCGAACCCCGCACGCTCAGTGGTGGAGTGGTTGCGCTACACACCAGAGAGTTTCCTACTAGAAAATGCAACTGGATGGTCAATGTCTCCATCTCTAGGTTATGTAAGGATGGATCCTAGGGCGATCCCTGATGCATCTATGTGAACATGAAACACCTTCACCCAGTTAGGAAATATGAGGATAGGTGCAGAGACCATATTCTCCTTGAGTAGTTTGAAGCTCTTCTGACACTCCTCGTCCCAAAAAAATGAAACATCCTTCTTTAGCAACTTTTCCATCAGAGCTGTGATCAACGTGTATCCTTGAATGAACTTCCTGTAATAGCCTGTATGTCCAAGGATAGAGTGCAGTTGTTTCTCAGTCGTAGGTACTTCCAGGTTTATGATGAATGTGATCTAGGTAGGGTCAACCATCAATCCTTGTCCACAAACTATGTGACCTAGCAAGATCTCGAAGGGTACGCAAAATATGCACTTCTTGATATTCAGGGAAATCTAGTGTTTTCTACAGGCGCCCAACATCATGCGCAAGTTTGAGACATGCTTCTTTACCAATCTGAAGACGTTCCAGTCATCAAAATATACCTCCAAAAACTTGCAGATGAATTCCTTGAATACTGCGATCACCACCCGCGAGAAGATGGCATGAGAATTCTTGAGCCCAAACGGCATGAAAGTGTATTGGAAAGATCCCCATTCAGTGAAGAATTTAGTCTTGCTGCGATTATGATCTAATGGTAGCCTGAGAACCCATCTGTAAATGAGTACGCTTCTTGCCCCCCCGTGCTATCGAGGATTTCATCTAAGAATGTCGTGGGAAAGGGATCATGTACACATGCATCATTCAACTTGCGCAGGTCAACATAGATCCGTATCTCTTCTTTAGTATTTTTCTCCTGAATCACCATAGGACTTACCCAATCTAACTGTTCGATTGGTTCGATGATACCTGCAGCTATCATTTTGTCAAGTTCCTCCCTAACTTTCTGATTATACTTGAGGTTCAATCGATAAGGGTGCTGCTTCACAGGGCGCGCATCTGGTTTAAGTTCTGAGAATTTCATCGAAAATAGGTCCTGGTATTCAGTGAGGAGTTTCGCATTTCTTCCAAAAGTATCATCATCCTAGTAGTCCCCTATTTTGGCGAGCTTAGGTTGGTCCTCCATCCCAATGTTGACTTCTCGCAGCTTCAGAGGCTTAGTGACATCAATGGTTTGCAGTGGGGGTCCAAAAATCGTGCACGCTCTCCCTCTGATTCCAGGATAGAAATATTTTGCGGGTCTTCATCACATTCCTCCATATATAGATTGCGACAGTTGACATTATCCTACATCTGTGTCTCCCATGTTGGTGCCCCATGCACTACACAAGGGCATGATTCATCAAATACTAAGGTATCTATGTCGTGCAGAGCTTCATCAAGTGCCTCCGTTCCTCCTACCAAACCGAATGTCCATGCAAACTCGTCCCTCAAGGTTTCCCAGTGAGGGGTGCATTGATGGAGCTCTGCATCTAAATACCATGCGATGGGGATTGGCCCTAAGGCATGAATGAATAGGTGGACCTATTCATCCATGGTTCGTTCGCACCATTCCTCCATCCATGCAGTCAAGTTCTTTCGCGGATCTCCTGGGTCAAGAAAATCCTTCGTGCGCAGGTGAACTAGGGTTTCGAACCGTAGGATCATCATCTCACGACATTCCTCCCAATCCTGGAATGTCCCCTTATGAGTCTCCCTCCATCGTGAAAGGGTTGCACACATGGCGAGGTTAAGTTCCCACATTATTCTCTCCTTTGGGACCTCTGCTTCAAAAGCTCTCAAAAAATTCCTTATACTACAAAAACCATCAAAGTAAGGCAACTCTCTTACCTCTGAGGAGATACATCGGAAGTTCTTCATTATCCTAAGACATCGTAGCGTAGATACATCATGTAACCTATTTTTCCAATTTTCAATCTCCCCATCGGAGTTAGAGAGGCATTCACTCTCCTCCTCCCAAAAAAGCATACCATCAGCTGTAGGATTGATCCAATCCTCATCCCGAGTGGTTAATTTATAAATGTGATCCACATCCTCTTCTTCTCGCACTGGTTCTGTGTACCGCTCTCCTTCCATAGGGTCTAATGGGAATATCATCATGGTACCCTCATTTTCAAAGACCATGCTCCTTTTCTTGAGGTTGATAATTCCTCCCATGTTTATTTCCCAATCCAGCCCCAGAAGCGCAGGATAAGGGTCCACATCTTCCACAATCTGAATGACTTCGAAATCCACACATACCTTAACTCTTGCGATATCTACCATAATCTTGGATAATATTCCCAACGGTATGATATTTTGTTGGTTAGCCATGCGCAGGTGTATAGTAGACCATTCTAGCTTAGGTTCTCCCATCCGCTGCCATGTCTTCTTAGGCAAGACGTTCGCATCCGACCCTAGATCCAGGATGACCTGATCCATCTCATAATTGCCAATCTACACAGTAAGAATCATTTCTCGACCCGTGTGTTGCTTATGATTGTATAGTTTGTGAACATCTTTAACTTCTATGGGAGGGTTATTTCTTTCTGCGTAGCTATCTATCAGTGTTTGAATATTTTCTACTGCCTTCTAGTTGCACAGCAGCTTCATACATGCTTGTAGGAATGGTTTAACTTCTTCGTCTGCTCTTAGGTGCGTTGGGGCCTTAGTAAAGTCTTTGCAAGCTTCAATGAAGGTTTCTTTCTCTTTTTGTAGGTTCAAGCTTTCCTTCTTGATAGCAGCTTTTCGAATAAGAGGTTCGGCTGCAGCTTTCTCCTCAGATCCTCCAATAGCCATGCCGCTGCGCGTGATGACATTAACACTTGGTCCTTCATCGCACGGCTCTGCCTTAACCCTTTACACATTTTGCGTTGGTGTCTACTGTTTTTCCTGCATTTTTGCTATCAATACTAGGAAATATTCAATCACATGATCCAACTATCTACAATATCTGCACGATTGTCGTGCAGGATTCAGATAGTCCCTCACGAAGTGCCCTACTTCTCCACAGTTGTAGCAAATCAACTTCCCTCTTCCCCGACCTGCGCTTCCACCTCTCCCTCCCCCCCTGCCCCTGGCTGGGGAGCCTCCTATGCTCGAGGGATATTGTGGTGAAGAAGGGTCAGCCTGTACCCTGTATAGGTTTCCCCATCATTAAATCGTAGGTTCGACAGTTATGTTCGTCATGTCCCATCGATGAGCAGAATCGACACCATTGTTCCTTCAACTCTGGAACATAAGAACCAAGATGAGGACAATGGTTATTATCATGCAGTCCAGCTACGTGGTAGTCAGCGCACCACAATGTTGAACCGCTTGGTCCCGCAGCCTCTTTAGGATGCAATGGGCTAGCCCCCCCCCCCCGCCTGTATGTAGTCTGCCAGCAAAGGAAAATGATCCTTTGTGTGGACATACACCCTGCACCTTATACACCATATATCGGGGCTAGCCTCTTTTCCTCGCTCTTTCCGTAGATTCCGGATCTCGAGGTCCATCGCCTCCAGCTGTCCTTGGATCTGCTATACCCCAAACTAAGCATCGTCCCTTAGCGCAGCTTCGAGCTTCATAGAAATCTCCAAGGCCTTCTCTTGCGTTTCAATCTCCTGCTGCCCCATAGGTCCATGCAGGTGAGGTAATAACATGGTGATGAACCATTCCTTGTGCTGTCTGTCATCATACTGAAATAATCACTAAGTGTCACAAAGCACCAAATGTTCAAGGTGCACGGAACCCTCTTCTGATTTACCCTTATGCTTTTATAGCCTTGGATATTAAAAAATGGTTGGATGAGGCTTATCAGAAACTTATCATCAAGTAAATGGTAATTTTTTTTTGGAAATTGCCTCATTAATTGCCGACCGCCCGCTCCTTTCAACCATAATTTTTTTTTTACCTAGTTTTACTGTTCCAATGGCTAGTTTTCACAGCTGTAGATTACTCCTGCTGTGATGTGAAGGCTAGGAATAATATACTCCATTGGAATAATGGAATCCTTGCCATAAACCATCTGAAACGGTGTTTTCCCAGTCAGCTTCTTGCAGGTGGTTCGATAGGCCCAAAGGACTGACGGGATGCACATGTCCCAGTCGTTGCGATCGACGTTACAGGCCTTATTCAGTGCCTACTCCAAGATTTTATTAAAAGCTTCTAGAGCTCCATTTTACTGTGGATGATACGGGGTGCATTTCGCATGGTATATTCGAAATTCTTCAGTCAAAGCCTGTATTGTCTCATTAACAAAATGTGTACCTCTGTCGCTCATTAAGATCTTCGGACAGCCAAACCTAGTTAGAATCTATTCAAAGATAAAGTGCACAATAGTGTCTGCAGTGAAATCCTTCATAGCTTGTGCTTCGTCCCATCTGGTCACATACTCAGTCGCAGTGATGATGTAGCGTGCACCTGTCTTCTTCCCTGGTGGGTTGATGGGTCCAACAAAATCTATGGCCCATTTTTCAAATGACTGTAGGGCCATATGTGGTTGCAGGGGCATTTTTTCTCTGCGCAATGGTCTTCATGTCCTTTGGAACGTGTCACAGGCTTTGCAATAATCATGAGAGTCGCTATGCAGTGTGGGCCACCAAAGCTCGACTCGCAGGATCTTCTACATCATCGCCTTCCCTGCGTAGTGACCCCCTGCCATGCCCCCGTGGACTTCTGCTAGGATGGTGTGCCTTTCATGCTCCAAAACATATCTTCGCAGCACCTCGTCAGCTCCCAGCTTATACAGATGGCCCACAATGATGGTAAAATCTGTTGCGCTACCAACTCTTTCTTCTGTTGTACCGAATACTCTGCAGGTTCCATCCCCATAGTCAAGAAGTGAATGATGTTGGCGAAGTGCACATCAACTACCTTAATAGCGAACAGTGTTGGAAATAATGAGAGGGGGGGTGAATCAGTATTCCTTTCAATTAGAGCATTAGTTAATATTCAATTATTATCAGTGTTTGTACAATGATAGCAGCAAACAAGAGGAACACAAATGCACACAGTTTTTAAGGTGGAAACTCACTCCGAGACAAAAACCACCTAATGATTTTCTAATAATTCTTTAATATTCAACTCCAATTGAAAATAAAGCTCCAATTTCCTAGAATATAGAAAAGCATTCTTCTCCAGCCCCCACTGGATGGACGCTCCAACGCCCAGGATTCTTCAATAGTCAACTGAGTGGATGCCCAACACTCAATGAGCTACAACTCACCCTAGCACCACCCTACCACCCTATAGAAGAATAAAAGAAGAATGGACTCCCGTACCAGGGAAAATGGTCCACTTTACAATGATATAGAATGATGTAGAAGAAGAAGACACACTAGACCATAACCCCAACTATGAAACAACCACCTAATGATGATCCTAGACCTCCCGACACTGCCTCTTCAACTCTTGGCAGATCAATTTTTACAATATTGTATTTACAATTACTTAGTACAATGATACCTTTACAGTGACTGTATGCAGTGCTGCCCACTTGAAGACTTCATGTGATGAAATTCTTGCTGCTGTTCTGCACCTTGATTGCTGCTTTTGTCATGCTACCCTCTGCTGCACCTTGCTTTGCTTTGCTGCCCTAGAAATTTTGGTCCTTTGCAGCCCTTGACAACACATGATCTAGCTTTTTCTTGCCTTCTAGGAGCTTGAAATTGAATCTGGTGTATCTCTATTATTTCAGATCCCCAATATCTGATTTTTGGTCCTGTAGTAGTCATCTGAGTCATCTTTCCAATGCCATAGGTCTGACCCAATTTGGATTCTTCAAGAGAGATTTATGCCCAATCTCTCACAATGCCTAATTATGGACTGTTTCAGTAGAGCGAACTTTTACAGCATGCCCCGTATCACTGTTTCTTCATTCAGCTCTGAAATTGATAGAGAAAAAACTACAGTCCGTGCAATATCTTTCACTTTTTACAGAATTTCAATCTGATACTCAGAGAGAGAGTTATGACGATTTTCCCAATGTCACTTCTTTGAGATGAATTTCAGGAGCCTACAAAAACAATGACTTACACAGATCATATCTCCGAAAATTTTGTGCACCTTGATTTGAAATTTTCACAGAAGATTCCTCAAGATTTTTGCTTCACCTCATAAACATTTCAGCTTCTGAACCTTCATAAACAAAAATTTAGAATGAAAATGCCACGATGACCTGTTTCAAATGGCGAAATCCCTTTCATGAGGAGGATATGAGGATCACAATTTATATAAATGCTTAGGTTGAGAGGGGCTTCAACAAGTGAACGTGGGAGGAATTTTAGGAGCTTAAAAAATATTAATTATGAATTTTCAATGACTCATGCCACAACTCCATGGGGTTTTATCCCACTAATTGGGGTTACAAACTTCAAACATGAATATCTCTCAAACCGTGAAGAATTACGTGGCGTGCCATATATCAACGGAAACATCTCGACAAAAAGAAACCATCAAAAGCATTCTTGACCCAGAATATAGTAATTTTGTAGGTCAAAATTCCCATGCAATATTGGGGTAGCCCGTGGTGCTACTTGGGTTGACATCAATGACAACCGCTGATCAACAATCTCCCCCTTTGGCATTGATGGAAACACAAGTACTCCCCCTATGATCATGAAACCTCTTCCTACAACATTCTCTCCGCCTTTGACATCAATGGCAAAGGGTAACTCCCCCTAACACACAACCATCCTGCGGACCTGTACACACTTCCACTCTCCCTTTATATTATGAATAAGGAAAATCTAATGATAACTTGGGAGAATCCCAAGCTTTTGGCGAAGATATTCAAATGCTTCACGAGGTAAATTTTTAGTGAAGATATCAGCGATTTTTTCTTTTGTACCAACATACTCAAGTTTGATATTATTTTCAGTGACTTGTTCTCTAACAAAATGATGTTTGATTGGAATGTGTTTTGTTTTTTAATGCATGACAGGATTCTTGGAGATGTTGATGGCACTAGTGTTGTCATAGAATATGGGAATAGGCTCACTGAATTGTACTTGAAGGTCTTGCAAATTTTGTTTCATCCAAAGGACTTGATTACAATATGATGCCGCAACAATGTATTCTTCTTCCGCTGTGGATAACGAGATTGAGGTTTGCTTTTTGCTCAACCATGATACAAGACAACCACCTAGATAGAATGCTGCTCCACTAGTAATCTTATGATCATTAATGCTTCCTGCCCAATCTACATATGTAAAGGCTTGAATAATGATATTGTTACCCTTGGGATACCACAAGCCATATTCTTCTGTTCCCTTTAGATATCGAAGAATTCTTTTGACGACAATAATATGTGATTCTTTTGGTGCTGCTTGGAATCTTGCCACTTGTCCAACTGCTTGCATAACATCTGGCTGGGAGGATGTTACATATAGAAGACTACCAATCATAGATCTGTACAACCTCTGATCCACATCCTTAGATGAGTCGTCTATTCTCAGTTTGCAACCTATTACCATCGGAGTAAGGACGGGTTGGGAATCTTCCATTTTGAATTTCTTGAGAATTTCCTTGATGTACTTGTCTTGACTTATAAATATTCCTTTCTCTTGTTGAGATATTTGAAGCCCTAAGAAGTATGTCAGCTCACCAAGTAAAGACATCTCGAACTCACTTTGCATCTTTGTAGAAAAGTTCTTACTTAGTCGATCATCATTGCTACCAAATATTATATCATCCACATATACCTCAACGATTGTTAAATTATCTTTATTTATTTGTACATAAAGATTGCTATCAACAGTACCTTTCTTGAACCCTTGTTGACGTAGATATCCATCAAGACGAGCATACCATGCTCTGGGAGCCTGCTTGAGACCATATAGAGCCTTTTTTAACTTGCAAACATAGTCTTCTTTTTCTGATAGTAGAAAACCTTCAGGTTGTTCGATTTAAACTTCTTCTTCTAATTCTCCATTCAGAAATGCTGACTTAACATCCATTTGGTAGACTTTGAGTTTTCTTGAACATGCATAGGTGAGAAACATTCGGATGGCTTCCATTCTGGCAACTGGTGCAAATGTTTCATCGAAATCAATTCCTTCCACTTGTGCATAGCCTTTGCAAACCAATCTTGCTTTGTTTCTAGTAACCTGTCCATCTTCATTCAATTTGTTCCTGAACATCCATTTAGTCCCAATGACATTTTTATCTTTTGGTCGTGGAACTAATTCCCAGGTGTTATTCTTCTCGATTTGACCCAATTCTTCATTCATAGCTGCTACCCAATGTTCATTCTGGCTGGCTTCCTCAAAACTACTAGGCTCAAAGGTTGCTAGAAAAGCAATGTGAGCTTGGTGTGATGAACGAAGCTCTCGACCTTCATTTATGTCACCAACGATTTGATTTGATGGATGGTTCTTTTGAATCCATTCTTTTGTTCTCCTTGGAGGAGCTTCTTGTTATTGTTCTGGTATATCTTGATGATCATTATTTACTTCTTCCTGGTTTATAGTTGCTTCCTGTTCTAGAATTTTATCTGTGTCTTTTTCGGCCTCTGTCTCAAGTTTCAAAGATTCTAGATCCTCATCATTATTCGCTAGAACACCATATTCGTCAAATGTAACATTTATGCTCTCCACTATCTGATTTCGTCTTAGATTATAACATTTATAGGCCTTTCTTTTGCGTGAGTAACCAACAAAGATACCTTCATCAACACGTGATTCAAACTTACCCAAATTTTGATCTTCTCTTTTGATATAACATTTTCTTTCGAAGATTCTGAAATCTTTTACATTAGTTGGTTTTCCTTTCCATAATTCATATGGGGTCTTGTTGCAATTATTTCTGAGAAGACTTCTGTTGATAATGAAGATTTCCGTATCAATTGCTTGAACCCAGAATTTTTCATCCAATTTTGAGTCCTTCAACATTGTTCTACCAATTTCCTGCACGGTTCTGTTTTTTCTTTCAGCAACTCCATTTTGCTGAGGTGTTCGTGCTGTTGAAAATTGTCTTTTTATTCCATTTTCGTCATAGTATTGCTGAAATAATTTGGAAGTGAATTCTCCGCCATTATCTAATCTGAGACACTTTATTTTCAAATCAGTGTCATTTTCGACCAACTCCTTTTAGATCTTAAAGCACTCAAATGCTTTAGATTTTTTCTTTAGGAAACTGACGGCTGTCATCATGGTATAGTCATTTATCATTAACATGAAATATAATTATCCCTATAAGCCTTTTGTTCTGATAGGACCACATAGATCAGTATGTATCAATTCCAATGGATGTGATGCAAAGTGTTTTTTTGTTTTAAATTGGACTTTTGTATGCTTGCCGTGCCGACAGGCCTCACATAGTGTGTTGGAAGGTTTTGAGATTTTCGGCATTTATCGTACTGCTTCCTTTTTGCTTATCCTGACAAGATTTTCAAAGTTTATGTAACCCATTCGTTTGTGCCATAACCAGCTTTCAGCTTCTTTAGCTAGTAGACATGCTTTAGTTGCTTCATCCAGAACATATATGTTGTTTGGAGCTCGACTTGTTGTAGCCACAATTTTACCATACTCGGCTTTCTTGATTTCACATTTTAACACTGTTACCGATGACATAGGTAACCTGACCTCAAAACGGGAACTCTAGCCCAAAAAGTCTCAAAAAACATTAAAAAACTTCTCAAAAACGAAAAAAGTGTATTCTAGAACGCACTTGGTTTTTTTTGAAGGTCAAATTTCAACATTTTATAAAATTATGCTAAAACCAAAATTGTTTCTTGAAAAAAGGATTGAAAAAACACCCTCAAAACAAAACCAGTTGATGCTGGAATAACAAAAAAAAAAAAATTGTGTCATATTTTTGACATTTTTAAAAATAGAAATAACATTTTTTAATTTTTAAAATTCAAACATTAAAAAAAACCTAAAATTTAAGAAAAAAAAAAAAATTTAAAGATTAAAATTTCAAAATATATAGAAATAAAAAAATAAAAATAAAAACAAAATAAAAATATTAAATTTAAAAAAAGAAAGAAAAAGAAAAAGAAAAAAATTATAAAAAATTAAATATAAAAATTAAATTTAAAAAAGAAAAAGAAAATGTTTATTAAATTAAAAAAAAAAAATTATATTTAAAAAAAAAAATTAAATTTAAAGAAATATATTAAATTTTAATAAATTTAAAACTTAAAAAAAAAACAAACAAACAAAAATTATTTAAATTAAAAGTAAAAAAATGAAAAATTAATTAAAAATAAAAAATGAAAAATAAAATACAATAAAAATATTAAATTTAAAAAAATATATATTAAAAAAACAAATAAATTTAAAAAATTAAATTAAATTTAAATTATAAAAAATATTATATATATAGATATGAAGTTAAATTAAAAATATATATATTAGATTTTGTTAAATTAAAAAAAATGTTAATATTAAAATAACAAATTAAATTTTAAAAAAAAAATATTAAATTTTAATAAATAAATGAATAAACAAATAAATTTTGAAATAAAAAATAAATTTAAAAAAGAAAGAAAGAAAGAAAGAAAGAAATTATAAAAAATAAAACATAGAAATTAAATTAAAAAGGAAAAAAGAAAATGATTATTAAATTAAAAAAAAAAAAAAAATTTAAAATAAAAAAATTAAATTTAAAGAAATATATTAAATTTTAATAAATTTAAAACTTAAAAAAAAAAACAAACAACCAAACATTATTTATATTAAAAGTAAAAAAATGAAAAATTAATTAAAAATAAAAATGAAAAATAAAATACAATTAAAATATTAAATTTAAAAAAATATATATTAAAAAAACAAATAAATTTTAAAAAATAAATTAAATTTAAATTATAAAAAAATTATATATATATATTATAAAAAAATTATATATATATATATATATATATATATATATATATATATATATATGAACTTAAATTAAAAATATATATATTAGATTTTATTAAAAAAAATAAAAAATGTTAATATTAAAATAACAAATTAAATTTAAAAAAAATACATATTAAATTTTAATAAATAAATGAATAAACAAATAAATTTTGAAAAAAAATAAAAAGAAAAAAATACATTGATGGTTAAAATAAAAAGTTAAAAAACTTTAAAAATCAATGAAAAATGAAAATTTGAAAAAAATAAATTAAAAAACAATTTATTTGAAAATATTAAGTTTAATTAAAAAAAAAAAAAAAAAAAAATCTGATTTTAAATACACAAATTTAATTGAAATAAAAAAAATATAAAAAATTTATGTAATTAAAAAAATAATAATTAATATATATATATAAAATTCAAATAAATTAAAAAAAATACAAAATTTAATAAAAATTATTAACAAAATTTAGAATAAATAAATAAATAAAAACAAAAAAATGAATAAAATTTAAAAAAAAATAAAAAAAAAACAAAAAAAAATAAAAAAAAATTAAATTTCAAATATAAAAATTAAATTAAAAAAAAAAAAAATTGAGTTAAAAAGGAAAAAAAAAAAAAAAAAGATAAGAATTTTTTTTTTTGATCGTGGTGGCGCCGCCAATCGGCCTCCCGCCTAGGTGGTGGTGGAGGGCGATTCCGAGAATCGGGAATCAGCCTCCCGTGGCGGGAGGCCGATTTCCAGCGCCACCATGATCAAAAAATTCTTATTTATTTATTTTAAATTTTTAATAGTTGTTTTTTTTTAAATTATTTTTTAGTTTTCTTTTTAAATTTTTTTTTTTTTTAATAATTTTATTTTAAATTAATTAATTAATTAATTTTTAATTTAAAAAAATTAATTTTTTTTTTTTTTTTTTTTTTTTTTTTTTTAATTCAAATTTTTTATTTTAAATTTAATTTGTTTTAATTTTTGTTTGTTTGTTTGTTTGTTTTTTTTTTTTTTTTTTTTTTAAATTTTGTTTTTAGATTTAATATTTTAGATTAATTATTTTTTAAAATTTAAAAATTTATTTATTAAATTTTTTTTTTTTTTTTTTTTTTTTTTTTTAATCTTTTAGTTTATTTAGTTTTTCATTTTTAAAATTTATAAATTGTTTCATTTTAAAAAAAAATAGTAAATTTATGGATATTTGTTTTTTAATTATTTGCACGTGGTTTTTTTCCTTTTTTTTGTTTTTTAATGATTGTTTTTTTATATTTTAATTCTTTTATTTTAATTTTCTTTTTCAATTTTAAATTTGTTTTTTTTTTTAAATTTGTTTTTTTGTTAATTTTAAAATTTGTATTTTTTTTCTTATTATTATTATTTTTTTAATTTAAATTTTGAAATTTAATTTTTTCTTTTATGTATTTTATTTTTTTTATCTAAATTTTAATTTTGTAATTTTAATTATTTTTAAATTTTCTATTTATTTATTTATTTTTATTTTTTTTTTAATTATATGGTTTTTTTAATAAATTAGAAAAAAAAGTTTTTGATGTTTTTTTATTTTTATTTTTTAATTTCATTTCTTTTGATATAATTTTCGAATATTTTTGTTTTTGTTTTTTTTTTTTAAATTTATTTTTGTTTAAATTTTTTATTTTTACGAGTTAATTTTGTTTTTTTTAACATTTTTATTGGTTTTTTTATTGTTTATATATATATATATATAAAATCTAAGTTTTGTGTTTTATTACCAACACGAAAATCACCACTCTAAAAAAAAAGGTTGATGCTGCATCAATACGTTTCAAAATTAGAATGAAAATCACTAACATTTTAAAACAGATATTCATACTTCATAAATAAAAATATTAGAGTGTCAAAAATGTGCAAAAAAAAAGGGGTGATTCTGCATCACCACTTTTCAAAATCGGGTGCTTTTTATGCTACCAAAAAAAAGTAGGTAACAGTGCAGTTACCTATTTCATCGGTAACAGTGTTTTTTGTGGAGTTGAATAGCATTGTGTGTCCTTGATCACACATTTGTCCAACAATGAGTAGATTGTGATTCATTTTTTCAACCAATAGAACATAGGCTTGGCTATAACATCTTTGCTTCCGAGAGTGACGGTACCTGATCCTATAACATTTGAAGATCCATCATTTCCAAAGGATATGGTTCCATCCTTCTTCTCTTTCAGAGATACAAATTCCTTCTATCTACAGTCATATGCATTGAGCAACAGCTGTCAACATACCACACATCTTTGTTGTTTTGAGCCTTGAGAGCGAGAGCACAATTATCAGTCTTCTTCTTCTTCCATGTTCGTTCATTTTGTGGCTTTGAAGATTCTTTTGGAGGATTTTCAAGTCTGCAGTCTCTAGCTATGTGTCCAAAGTTCTGACATTTGTAACATTCCATATTATTTCTTAAATGTTCAAATCTACTGATGTTTCGTTAAGCCCCGGGAGGTTCATATTTGAAGGATCTCCTGAAATTGTATTGGTTCCTAGGGTATGTGCGACATTCTACAGCTTTATGACCAAATTTTCCACATGAATAACAATAGCCATGAAAAATATGTTGGTACTTGGATGGAAATATTCGTCGAGGAATCGTTTTCCAAGGATGTGCTTGCAAATCTTATCCAATGAATTCTACATGCATGTCAAATCTCATAGGTTCATTTTATTTTGTTGTAGAAGGTCCTACTTCTTCTTTGTAACTGAGGCCAGTTCTGTCGTTGTAAGATCGTTGATTGTTGATGATTTCTTCCAATGCCCTTGAGCTGTTAGCATAGTTTTGGACAATTTTTCCCTTCACTTCCTTACTTAGCGAGCCTACTTCGACTTCTAATGCTTCCCTTTCTTGGTTTCTTTCTTCCAACTTCTTTTGAAGTGACTCTTCAATACATTTGTGTTCTTCAACTTCAATTTTGAGACCTTGAACTTGTTCTTCAAGAGTATTGGAACAGATCTTCTCTGCCTTGAGCTCTTTTATAAGCTTCACTGCTTCCTTAGAAAATTATTCTATGGTCAATCCTTCTTCTTCGTTGTTTGATACCTCTTGTTTATTGTGCTTGTCCATAAACAATACTCTCTCATTGGCTTCTTCTTTGCTGTAATTGTCTTCATCGAATGATGAGCTATCTTCTTTAGAGAGAAAGTTCCTTTGGATCTTTGCTTTTTGAATTTCTTACAGCCTTTCTTTCCTTTTGAGTTGCCATCACTTCTGTTCGGACATTTTGCTACGAAATTCCCAACCTCACCACAGCCGAAACATATCAATGGAAGTTTACCTTTGAATTTTCCCTTACCAATTTTTAGTTTTCTCGTAAAGTAAGCATATTCTTCATCTAAAAGACCGTCTCCATCATCTCCCTTTTCTTCACACTTGCAGGTGCATGTATTTTCAATTGAAGGTTGTTTGTCCTTATTGGTTTTATAAGATGCAACGAACGTAGTTTCTAGATGCGAAGTACCCTCTTCTTCATCAAGTCTCATTTCATATGCTATGAGAACTCCATGTAATTCCTCTTTGCTGAGTTTGTCAAGATTTGAACTGTATTCTAAGACCGATACCTTTGGGTTGAATCTCCCTGGTAATGTTCTAAGAATATTTCGTATAATAGTCTTCTGGTCAACTAGCTCTCCCAATCCTTCCAGAGTATTGGTTATTTCATCAACGTATTGGAAGTATGCAACAATGTTGCAATCTTCTTTCATTCTGAGTTGCTCAAATTTTTCTCTATAGAATTGAAGCTTTGCTTCTTTGACATTAAAGTCACTTGCATATATATTATCAAGCTTGTCCCATACATTTTTGGCGGTTTTACAACCCAACACTTTATGATAAGCAGATTCAATAAGTCCACTGATAATAATATTCTTTGCTTTTGCATCATTTACCAAATTATTCTTACCTTGTTCATCCACGGTTGATCTAAATCCATTTTGAACAATGTCCCATACTTTTTAACCTTGCGCCAAGAGATAGACCTCCATTCTTCCTTTCCAGAGTGCATAATTATTTTCATTGAACAAAGGTACACCATTCTTGGTATGCTCCATGACCTCCTTCCAGCTGTTAAACTGCTATTGAAGGAACCAAGCTTTGATAACAATTGTTGCAAATACTAAGAGGGTGGTGAATCAATATTCCTTTCAATTAGAGCATTAGTTAATCTTCAATATTATCAGTTTTTGTACAATGATAGCATCAAACAAAAATAACACAAATGCACACAATTTTTAAGGTGGAAACCCACTCCGGGACAAAAACCACCTAATGCTTTTCTAATAATTCTTTAATATTCAACTCCAATTGAAAATAAAGCTCCAACTTCCTAGAATCTAGAAAAGCATTCTTCTCCAGCTCCCACTGTATGGACGCTCCAACGCCCGAGATTATTCAATAGTCAATTGAACGGATGCCCCAACACCCAATGAGCTACAACTCACCCTAGCACCACCCTACCACCCTATAGAAGAATAAAATAAGAATGGAATCTCGTACCAGGGAAAATGGTCCACTTTACAATGATATAGAATGATGTAGAAGAAGAAGACACACTAGACCATAACCCCTACTATGACACAACCACCTAATGATGATCCTAGACCTCCCGACACTGCCTCTTCAACTCTTGGCAGATAGACAGTAGAACAATTTTTACAATAATGTATTTACAATGACTTAGTACAATGATACCTTTACAGTGACTGTAAGAAGTCTTGCCCACTTGAAGACTTCATGTGATGAAATTCTTGCTAATGTTTTGCACCTTGGTTGCTTCTTTTGTCATGCTACCCTCTGCTGCACCTTGCTTTGCTTTGCTACCCTAGAAAGTCTGGTTCTTTGCAGCCCTTGACAACACATGATCTAGCTTTTTCTTGCCTTCTAGGAGCTCGATATTGAATCTGGTGTATATCTGTTATTTCAGATCCCTAATATCTGATTTTCGGTTCTGTATTAGTCCTCTGAGTCATCTTTACAATTCCATAGTTCTGATCCAATTTGGATTCTTCAAATGAGATTTATGCCCAATCTCTCACAATGCCCTAATTATGGATTTTTTCAGTAGAGCAAACTTGTACAGTGTGCCACATGTCACTGTTTCTTCATTGGCTCTGAAATTAATAGAGAGAAAACTAAAGTCCGTGCACTATCTACCAATTTTTACAGAATTCCAATCCGACACTCAGAGAGAGTTATGACGATTTTCCCAAGGTCACTTCTTTGAGATGAATTTCAGGAGCTTGCAAAAACACTGACTTACACAGATCATATCTCCGAAAATATTGTGCACCTTGATCTTCCATTTTCACAGGAGTTTCCTCAAGATTTTAGCTTCACCTCATAAAAATTTCAGCTTCTGAAACTTTGTAGACAAAAAGTTAGAATGAAAATTCCACGATGAACTGTTTCAGATAGCGAAATCCCTTGCATGAGGAGGATATGAGGATCACAATTTATATAAATGCTTAGGTTGAGAGGGGGTTCAACAAGTGAATGTGGGAGGAATTTTAGGAGCTTAAAAAATATTAATTATGACTTTTCAATGACCCATGCCACAACTCCACGGGGTTTTAGCCCAATAACTGGGGTTACAAACTTCAAACATGAATATCTCTCAAAATGTGAAGAATTACGTGGCGTGCCATACATCAATGGAAACATCTTGAAAAGAAGAAACCATCAAAATCATTCTTGACCTAGAAGATAGTAATTTGGTAGGACAAAATTCCTATGCAATATTGGGGTAGCCCCTGGTGCTGTTTGGGTTGACATCAATGACAACTGCTGATCAACAAACAACTACGCATCAGGAAGTCCTTCTTCTAGGTTGGTCAACTCTTCGCCACTTTCGATTCAGGATAAGTGGTCCGACCCGACATTTAACTTCCCCGGCTTTATGATGATCTCAAAGTCATATTCTTGAAATAGCAGTAGCCATCGGCAGATTCCCCCCCCCCAACAAAAGCTTATTCGCTAGGTACTTCAAAGCCGAGTGATATGTAAAAATCTTGAAGTGCCCCCCTAATAGATAATGCTGGTATTTTTGCAGGGAATATACCATGGCCAACCCCTCACGCTCAATGGTGGAGTAGTTGTGCTCCGCACCAGAGAGTTTCCTACTAGCAAATGCAACTGGATGGTCAATGTATACGTCTTCAGGCTGCGTAAGGATGACTCCTAGGGTGATCCCTGATGCATCTACGTGAACATGGAACACCTTCACGTAGTCAGGAAATATGAGGATAGGTGCAGTGACCATCTTCTCCTTGAGTAGTTTGAAGCTCTTCTGACACTCCTCATCCCAAAAAAATGAAACATCCTTCTTTGGCAGCTTTTCCATCGAAGCTGTGATCCTCGTGTATCCTGGAATGAACTTCCTGTAGTAGCCTATATGTCCGAGGATAGAGCGCAACTATTTTTCAGTCGTAGGTATTGTCAAGTTTATGATGGCTGCGATCTTGGCAGGGTCAACCATTAATCCTTGTCGACAAACTATGTGACCTAGCAAGATCCCGAAGGGTACGCAAAATATGCACTTCTTGATATTCAGGGAAATATGGTGCTTTCTACAGGCGTCCAAAATCATGCGCAAGTTTCAGACATGCTTCTTTATCAATCCGAAGACAGTCCAGTTATCAAAATATACCTCCAAAAACTTGTGGATAAATTCCTTGAATATTGTGACCACCACCCGCGAGACGATGGCAGGGGAATTCTTGAGCCCAAACGGCATGACAGTGTACTGGAAAGATCCCCATTCCCGATAGTACTTACCACTTCACGTTGTACTCTCACCCTGATCAGAGGTCATTCATTCAGTGTGGCTGTACAGAACACCCTTTTTGCACAAAAATATTTTGATTAACGATGGCAATGTTTTCAAGAACTTACCCCGAAAACCTTTGAAGAACCTTCGCTTTGCTTCAGAATAGGATACAAACTGATTGACTGCGAATTCTGTCACAAACCCTCCCAGCCTGCTATCCACTTAGTGATCTGCCGTTCGGGTGATTCTATTTTCAGTCCTCTCCAACTGTTGAATCAATTATGGCATCCACTGCATAACATGATCATCCTTCCAACATGTCTGGAACTCTACAAGCCTTGCCAACCACTCTTGAAGCTCGTGTGCAAAGGTTACAAAGAATATTTCATAAAATTTGGTGAAAATATACTTGTTCTTCCACTTATCAGGTGTCAACGTCGTGCTGCATTCTCCTTTACAGAAAATTCCTGAATATGCCTTTCAAACCAGTCTTCGATTTCCACCTGCTCAGGTCTCCAATGACCTCGTTGCATTACCCGATCTCTCTCTCAAAATGCTCCCAGTGCCAACAACAGAACCATTTGTTGGCTTAAGGGGTCCTGACCCAGGTTCGGAGGTTAAGTTTTGCCAACAAACCCCTATACTACTGGCCCTTTCGATTCTCCCATCCAGCTTAGGTTCTCCCATCCACTTCCATGTCTGCTTAGGCAGGATGTTCGCATCCGACCCTAGATCCAAGATGACCTGATCCATCTCATAATCACCAATCTGCACAGTAAGATGCAATTCTCGACCCATGCATTTCTTATGCTTGTATATTTTTTGAACATATTTAACTTCTGTGGGAGGGTTAGTTCTTTCCACGCAGCTATCTATCAGTGTTTAAAGATTTTCTACTACCTTCTGGTTGCGCAACAGCTTCATACATGCTTGTAGGAATGATTTAACTTCATTGTCTGCTCTTAGGGGTGTTAGGGCCTTAGTAAAGTCTTTGCGAGCTTCAACGAAGGTTTCTTCCTCTTTTTGCAGGTCCAAGATTTCCTTCTTGATAGCAGCTTTTCGAATAAGGGGTTCAGCTGCAGCTTTCTCCTCGGATCCTCCAGTAGCCATGCTGCTGCGTGTGATGACATTAACACTTGGTCCTTCATTGCGCGGCTCCGCCCTAACCCTCTACACATTCTGCGTTGGTGTCTCATTTTTTTTCTGCATTTTTGCTATCAATACTGGGAA
This sequence comes from Pinus albicaulis, assembly GCA_034641835.2. Classification (NCBI taxonomy): domain Eukaryota; kingdom Viridiplantae; phylum Streptophyta; class Pinopsida; order Pinales; family Pinaceae; genus Pinus; species Pinus albicaulis. Next base: position 702,854,228 of record CM076574.1, read on the forward strand.
ATCTTCAATCACATGATCTAACTATCAACAATATCTGCACGATTATTGCATAGGATTCAGATAGTCCCTCGCGAAGTGCCCTACTTCGCCATAGTTGTAGCAGATCAACTGCTCTCTTCCCCGACCTACGCTTCCACCTCTCCCTCCCCCCTGCCCCTAGCTGGGGAGCCTCCTATACTTGAGGGAGATCGTGGTGAAGAAGGGTCAGCCTGTGCCCTGTATATGTTTCCCCGGTTTATCATTAAATCGCAGGTTTGATAGTTATGTTCATCATGTCCCACCGATGAGCAAAATCGGCACCATTGTTGCTTGAAATCTGGAACATAAGCACCAAGACGGGGACAGTGGTTGGTATCATGCAGTCCAGCTACACGGCACTCAATGCACCACAATGTCGGACCGCTTGGTCCTGCAACCTCTTCAGGATGCAATGGGCTAGGCCCCTCCGCCTGTATGTAGTCTTCCAATAAAGGACAATGATCCAAGTTGGTGTGACTAGACACCCTGCACCTTATACACCATATGTTGGGGCTACCCTCTTTTCCTTGCTCTTTCCGTAGATTCTGGATCTTGAGGTGCATCGCCTCCAACTGTCCCTGGATCTGTTGTACCCCAAACTAAGCATTGTCCCTTAGTGCAGCTTCGAGCTTCATAGTAATCTCCAAGGCCTTCTCTTGCGTTTCAATTGCCAGATATCCCATAGGTCCACGCAAGTGAGGTAATAACATGGCGATGAACCATTCCTTGTGTTGTCTATCATCATACTAAAATTTCCCCTCTCTGATAACCTTCTTTAGCTGTTGATCGACTTCCCAAACCGACTCAGTGGGTCCCTGTTTAAAGTCTTTCAAGTCAACCACTATCTGCGAGTAGGACTTAGGCTTCCGAAACTATTGTTTTAAAGCATCCTTAATTTCTTTTATTGATGGATCCACATGTTGGCCTAAGTACCCCATGAACCAATCCAATGCCCTCCATTCAAATGCTAGGGATAACTGCGCCCTCTTCACAACATCACTCGCAACATTTTGCGCAGTCCAGACTGATTCCGCTACAAACAAAAATCGTTCCATATCTTCTTCTCCTACACCGTTGAAAGTGGGTAGCTTCATAGGTGCGGCCATATCTTCTTCAGGAGGTGTTACACTGAAATTTGTCACCATGAAATTTTAGTACTCCCTTAGAAGTCCACAACATCAAAGTTCCTAAAGTCAAGCCTTGAAATTAAGAGAAAAGCTCATAAAAGTCTTAAAAACTCTTGTACCGCACTTTCTCTCAGTATTGCCTGCGGTGCCGCACTTTATTGCTCTAAATCATGCGGAGCTGAATGCACTTTTTTTTTATTAAAGGTGTGGACCCTTGTAGAAGATAAGAAAAGGCGCAAGTAAAATCTAGAAGCTCAGTTTGAGTCATTTTTGGAAGCTTCTAGAAACATTCCTGCGGTGGAAAGTCCGCTCTTTTCAGGTTCATGTATCCCATCCATTAAGGAGCTAACCCCTTGATGTAAGGATCTAATCCATTTGAAAGAGGATTCTATCCCTTCTTGTTTGGAGCTGTAACCTCCTCTCTTCCACTATAAAAGGAGGCATAGGGCAGCCTCAAAGGGTGAGAATGGATGAGTTCAAGATTTAGTATTGTTGGAGGTGAAATGTTGTTGGAACTTAGACCCTTTTAGCTGAGATTTTATGTGAGAAAGATTACATACCTGTATGTGTCTCGGTTGGAAGAGTTCAAGGCTTGTCAGAGTAAAGGAAACGCCTATTTCGGACCCTAGGAAGGTCTGTATGACATCAAGGCAGACACGATTGTAAGGCTCTTCTTATTTAAGTTAATACGAATGAATATTGTTTTCTCAATGGGCTATTTAATTGATTATCTCATTTCATGAATTCCTTGATCATCTTGATAGATGTTTGATTCATAAATTGATTTGTTATACAGGTTCGTTTGATCTTTTCTTGTGTTCGTGATTGCAGATCCTTGACAACGAATTTCTTCAAGCCACTAGAAAGAAGATCAGCGCTGGACTACAAGTAGGTTTCTAAACCCTGTTATAATTAATTCCATGTCAAACAATATCTAGAGAAAATGGTTTTTATTTGTCCGTTTGTTGCTAGCTGTCTATAGGACACTTGGGAGGTTTGTCTTGTCTGCAAGAACGACTTATCCATCCAACAAAATGGCGACTCCACTGGGGAATGGATCTTGAACTTTGATTTCTTTTATTTTTGACTTGTGAATTTATTTTTTCGGATTTTTATTGATTTATACTGGCTTGGGTAGTTTATCCCTGTAGAATCCCTGAGAAATGATTGAGATTTTTTATTTTTTCTTTGGTTTTCTTGTGTCCACTCTTTTCTTTTATAGACAGTGTAAGAAGTTCCGCACTTTTCCTGTACCCACAGTGCGAGACCGTACTGGTTTGCACTGAATCCTGCGGACCCTATGAAAATTCTTGAAAAATTTTAAAATCCTCTTTTCTGGATTAGTTTGTTATATTCTCAGTGAATTCCCAGACTTGTATCTTCTGTCAGAAAGCCTTGGTTAAGAATTTATTTCAGAATTTTTAGTTTTGAATGATTTTCTGAAATATCTGCATGTTATAATGATTTTTGCTTTGTCTTTATCCCGCTCAAAGATTAGAAACCTTGGTATACCTTTAGATCACTGGTATTTCCTTGCTTTCTTGCTGAGTCTGACATCATAGCATAAATTGTTTTATGAGATTTAGATCCCATTTTTCTCATTTGCAAATCTTTAAAAAACTTTTGTTAATAAGTTTTGAATTTCACTTACAAAACCAAAATTGGATGTTTTTTGAGTTCTTGCTGATCCAAGCAAAGAATTTCTTAGCTATATTACAAGCTAAGCAAGGCATCCTCAAAATATTTGAAGTTTTAATTCAGATTTAGTCTTTAGAATTTTTAGATCTCAAAATTAGTGTTTTTAGCTTTGAGTGTTATTTCTAGAAATTGTAATGTATTTTGAACCAAACACTTGGTTTGTAGTTTCGATCTTGAATAAAAGAGATTTCTTATGTTCTCAATGAAATTAGATTTCTTTTCATTTATTCTTGTTTGAAGGAAAGATTTTTTAAAATATTGCATTTCTCAACTCTTCCTTTAGATAGAATTCATTGAAATAAAACAGATTGTTTCTCATAATAGATGCATTTTTAGTGTGTTTTGAGTCGGGTCACTACATATCATCAGTTTCACTTTCGCACCTATTGTCCTAAGAAACAACTTTTTAAAATCAACGTTTAAATTAAAATCAATCTAGTAATTTTTATATTTCTAGGGCTCTTTTCACCAATATAGCTTAGGCTAGTGTCTTGGAGTATGGAGTAATTAACTCTCCAAGACAATTAAAACAAACAAGTAGTTGATCTTACGGTAGGAAAAAATCCAATAGTCGCTTGTATGCTCTGGGAAGCTCCTCTTAAAGGAGTCAAGCACGAGGTCATATCTGAACTAGTGGGATAATCAATTCTATCTCATTGGGAACGATAGAAGATATGCGCGTATTAACAATGGTAAACCTCGGATAGACCATTGTCGAGGAGCCTGGGGTAACTTGTCGGTATACCTTGGATTATTTCAAGGAGCCTTCAAGGGGATTGAGCTTTGTTACTCTGCCCTTACGCGTATGTCAGATTGTAGACTGTTCCCCCAGGTATATTAGTTCCTGTTGGTAACCATAATGACCATAATCTTACGGTTTTTTCCTAAGGTGACGATGGAGGAAAGATCCCACTGTACCTGGAGCAGATGCCGACTAGACTCACTTGGACTCTCCAAAGGGTTATCTTCACTCGAGATGGTTTAAGTGAAGAAACTTGCACCAGTCTATTTCATTAAGAAGGTTTTCGGGGTAACTATTCCAACTGCTCTTTCTACATTAAATACTACGATGTTGGATTTCATCACCAACTAGTGTTTTTAGTGTGTAAAGTTACTGTTTGTGTGTGGTTTGATCTCCTAGATTTTTAGGTGCGTGATTCATTTTTTTGTTTCTTAGTGACTCTAGGAGTTTTTCATTGAAATTTTATTTGATTGCGTGTGATTAATAATTTTTAATCGTGGTTGAATTACCAAGACAATCGCGTAGACTCCAGGGGAAGCCCCCTGAGTATACACCAAGCCAACTTGAAGGGCTACGAGCTTTAGTATCGCCTACTGATAGTAGAATTAGATCAATAGAAGCAGGAGAGCCATCTATAGTTGTTCATCCTGGTTATCAATAAAAAACAACAGAGCATATTCAAGAGCCGATTTCAGTTTCTGAAGTTACTGGTAGTATTTCTCCTTCCAGTGAATTAGTTGAAGAACCTAAAATTTCTGAACCTAACACTGAACCTGTTGTATTGGAACCATCTTTAGGATTTGTTACTCCAACTTCTAGTGATCCTGGTTCACCTAGGGTAAGATATCACATTACTGAAAATATTCCTTCTGACCTCATATCTATTGAAGAACTTGTCGGTCCAGACGAAGATGTAACTCTTCCCGAAACCCAACAGACTTTGAATCTTAGGGAGCGTGAATCAATATTGAATCAATATTCTACAGTCCTTTTAGAAGTGATGCTTGATATTTATCATTGATAGATTTTTTAGAAAACCCGAGTCTTAGTTTTTCACCACCCCGAATTCCTTTTCATCCTACACCAAGAGGTTATTATCCTTCATCAATTATGTCAGGTGAGTCATCTATGTTTTCCCAATCACCAGAAACATTTTTATACGGTGGTCCTTCTATTCCTTTGGGGTACCAGTCACTCTCTGGTACTTTCTCAGGAGCAACTCCTCGACCAACTGAACAAGTATTATCAACTTGTACAACTGGAGCTAAAACTGAAACGTTGAATGCAGAGAAAAATTTTATGATGTCTGGTAATATTCCAAATCCTCAACCTCAAGGTAGTCAGTTACCGCCTGGGGGGCAACCTCAAGGTAGTTAGTTACCGCCTGGGGGGCAACCTCAAGGTATTCAGTTATCGCCTGGGGGGCAACCTCAAGGTAATTTTTTACCAAGACAAACTATAGGACAATATTATTTACCTGGAGAACAACCTCAAGGTTATCAACCTCAAGGACAGTACATACCCCAAGGTCAACTTCAGACTCAGTATATTCCTCAGGGTCCTTATCAACCCCAGATTCAATACATGGCTCAAGGTTATCAACCTCAAGGTCAGTACCCAACTCAAGGTTTCCAACCTCCTTCCGGTCAATCATTTTTACAAGGAGCTAGAAATTTACCACTTAATTATCAACCCTACATTCAACCAGGTTATGGTCCTTCATATGCACAACCTTCTACAGGTCAATACACCGGAATGAACATGGTGTGGAATCCATCTCAAATTCAACAAACTATGCAACCTAATGTGCAGTTACCTAATCAACCTGGACAACCTTTAGTTTCTGGTCCAACCTAGCAACCTGTCCAGCCTACTGTTCAAGTCCCTGCACCTGGTTCTGTTCAGCAGCCCGGGCCTAGTACACCTCAGAATCCGCCTCAAACTGCTGCAGCTACTGCAACTTCTGTTCTATTGGTGTCCCGTGTTTTGATAGATTGGCAAATCAAAAGACAAGGCAACATTAGAACCAATCTTTAGAGTTACAAGATCTAGTCCTCTTGTTCTCAGAGAGGGATCTCTCAAATATTTTAGCAAAGATATGTCTTGATTGCTTTAAAGTATTGATTTTAGACTAGTTATTAAGTGTAAGTGTTTGTTTGGTTGGATTGGTACTACAGAACATGGAAGGTCTAGGAAAGATAGATAAAAAGAAGGAGTGTTAGTTCCATTGGGCAATGGAGTCAAAATGAAGTTGGTAACAGGCTCATAAGTGGATATGGGATATCAAAGGGAAAATCTAACTTGGCCACAGGATCCTTTAGTTTGTGAATGAGATGGACATTAATGGTTTGGAAAAGAGAAGTTTAATTCTCGAAAAAGGGAACTTAAAAACATAATTTGAACATAAAGAGGTATTTGATAGACAAGGCTAACCATAAATTCTACAAACCACACTTTAAGAAAATGATGACTTTAAGACAAATTTTAAAATGAAATCTAAGATTTGGGGAACACCCTATTTCCTCAAAGATTTTATTTCAAAGGAGTTAGAAAACATAAAAGATTCACTGATAATTGCAGTCATAGAAGAGGGAACACCTAAAAAAATCTATGATCACAACTATAAAGACCTTCAAAACAAATTTTCAAGCAATGAAAAAGGGCAAGATTGAAACAGACCTCTTTTACTAACTTAAAACAATGGTACTTCAAAGGGAGACTTCAATAACAACTTTCAAGTGATAGTAGACAAGCAGGGAGAACCATAAATCATGCTGAAACCAACTATTTGAGCTATTATAGAAATAAACAAGCATGAGGACTAAAGAGAGAGATTGAAGACTCTAAAATACCTCAGCAGAAGAAAACATAGAATAGTGAAGGATGAACAGGTCTAAGGTGCTTCCAGGAGTCATTTCTTAGCCTAAAACTTTCTATCCTACTATAGTAAGAAATTATGAAACATTATGAAAATAGGAAAAACAACAAAAAGTTCAGAATACATCCCCAACAGCCAAGCTCATGAATCCAATGGTAGAGCCTTCTCAAGAACAAGCATGCCACAACATCATCCGACTTCCAAGACTTCAATTTCTTCTTCAAACTTCAACAGACTATGTATTATTCAAAAGAGTTTCTAGTATTACAACTAGTGACCAACCAACAACTTCTCTTCTTCTACAGAAGTATTTATAGAAGAAAGAGGAGGTGAGATTTGATAAAAGATCTCCCAAGGAAATTAATACAGAGTAATGACTTCTCGGCCTTTGAGGGGCTCGATGGAGAAGCGTACAAATGTTCTGTCTGTATTAATTGTTTTACACTTAAGATTAAGCTCGGTAGGAGCTTTTGTTTGACTTTTGAGGCTCTGTGTCATATTGTAATAACTCTATTGATATTTTTTGAATTAAGTTATTTTAGTAGAATTAACTGTTCGGCTGCGTTGAGGCAAATATCTTCGTTTGATCAATAACTTCGGCCTCTATTTGAATGCTTTGAGGCACAGGTGGCTCTATGGTAGATGAGAGGAATCAATTTGCCTCAGATGTGGTGGTGGAGGCCTTTCTGTCTGTAGATATTTATGATTTCGTTTAATTGTGTTTTAATTCTGGGGATTAGGCTTTTGATAATCATTCTTAGCTGTAATCCCCACAAATCTGTCTTCAATATTCTGTTCTGCTGTGTTCTGTCTTCAACACTGATACTCTTTTGATTTATTTAATGGACAACGTCTTGTTGATGTGCAGGGCGACATAGGGCTCATATGGCATCAATGCCCATGGAGAATTGATGAAACATGGAATTTGAGCCTGTGAATAGCTTCCCTTTGATGAATCAAAGGCATGGGAATCATCATTCTCAGCCCTTGGATTTTATTTCAATATAATGGAAAATCATTAATCTTGCAAAACACACAAAATATTAAGAAATCCTGCGTTGTGGGTAAACTTCTTCAGAGGGCGTGGGGAGAGAGCATGGCCGTTGGATGGCATCATCCAATGGTGGAGATCGACTAAGAGAAGGTCAAAGGAGAGCGGATGAAGAAAACATGTCAGAACCGTCGATCATGCAGAGATTGATGGTTGGGAATACGCGTTAAAATCCCCTTGGTGGAAGGCAAAGGGCGATGAAACCATGAGGAAAGATCAGGGACCATCTGATCTAGACACATGGATGGTCCAGATTCAATCGAAGGATCGTAATCGGCGGAGGAAACATGTTAATGTGCTCGGAAAAAAACTTGCGATGCGATTGAGCGCTGACCGTCGATCTGCAGATCAGATCGATGGCGGAGAGTGAATCGGGAATCGACGATCTAAGGGGGGCAAAGTTTAAGTAATTAGGCGCACCCGATGGAAAACTTCGATGTGATTAGATGAATACCATCGATCTGCAGATCAGATCGACGGTGGGAGATGCGTCGGGAGGTCTCAATCGGCGGGGGCATTATGTTAAATGTGCTCAATGAAAATGTTGCGATGTTATGCGGGCCATTTGATCGGCTTACGATCAACGGCGGGGATTTCTTTTTAAAGCAAACCGGCGGAAACCCTTCATAATGCATGAGAAACCAAAATTTTTTAATATAATACAAAGTTTTGGTGGATCGGGGTGGGAAATACATATAAAAGGCGCCCGGTTGCGGGGCCTGGTCTATATGGAACATTAATAGGCCCGGGGCTTATGTATATATGGGGCCAATCACAATCGGAGTTTCAGGTTTGGGCTTTTCAATCTAACCATTAAAATTTTTCGATGCGATAAGCGCCTTGGGAATTAAACTCTTGGTCCCGAGAATAGGCTATATGGAATGAAAAGCGGTGGGGGCGGGGTTTTTACATATGTGACTCAATCGCATTGGAAAGTTTGATGCGGGTCTTACCCATTGTGAATTTCTCCGATGCGATTGCGCTTCGGGTCTAGCACCTAGTTCTAGGGTGCGGGCACGTGGAGGGGAAGTGGTTTAGGATGTAGCCCAAGGGGGCTTAAGTCTATAATACAAAAATGGGTTTTTTATAGATTTTCAATGGTTTTCAAAGGAATTTTGAGGATTTCGGCAGAGTTAAAAAAGGAGTTTTAAACTCTGTAAAGAGGATTTTATGAAGGGAAAAAGGGAAAAAAATGGAAAATAGAATAATTCTATGGAATGAAAGGGGTAAAAATGAAGGTTATTTCGAAAGTGGAAAAAGGGAAAAGGGTGTTTCGCAGCAGTCTTCCCTCTATGGAATCAGCATAATTTTTGAGTTTAAAATGGAAACAGCAGTGAAGATTTAGAAAAAGGGCATGAGGCCTTCAAGAGTCTTCAAAAGATAACATTTTTTAGCAATAATACTTGTTTCTTGAAGGCTCCAAAAATGATTTATCCAGCATTTGATATGACAAATTTTATAGCTGACTAACAGTGGCTCCACATGGGGATGATGCCTTCTTGAAGGTATCAAGAATTTCAGACTTGCATTCTCTGGGGGCTGATCAGTGCCTTATCCATTGGGCCGCTTTCTTCATTTTAAATGGTCTTCTTTTTCTTTGAAAGTATTAGCAGCCATGAAAAATAAATGGACTTTCATCAATACCAGCTTCTACCTACCCAATCCTACTGATCTAACATTTTTTCTTCTTTAGAGTGCACTTGGATTGGAAAACTCTCTTACAACATTTTATTCTTTTGAAAGAAAGAAACTAATCTATTTCTATCCTTATTTCTCCATGAACTCAGATTAAATAGTTGAGTTCATATGCTTCTCTACCTAATCTACTAATCTTTTAGGATTAAACAGTCTCACAGATTTTTATTCACTAATTACTAAAACACAAATTTAAAAGCATACAAGTTAGGATTGGACAGTCTAACTTGTTGTTGATCTATGGCATAAAACAACAAGCTGCACATAGATATTATTTTGTAGAAAATTAAATCAAAATGGAAGGCTTAAGGTTTGAAAGTTCAAGCACTCCCTTCATCTTTTTTCAGCTCTGTTTTTACTTCTGTTTGAGCTGTTCTTTGTTTGTCTTCTGGTTCAGATTTTGAGCTGATTAGAACCAGTTTTACTTCTATTTCGACTCAGAATTTGAAACAGATTGGAGTCAATTCTTTCTTGGAAACTTAGATTCAGGTTTTGAGCTTGTTTGAACCTTTAATTTCTAGCCTAATCTACCTACTGATAAGCCAAGATTAAACAGTTTGGCAAATTGAATTCACTATCCTATCAACAGTAAATTTAAAACTAATTAGTCAAGATTTAGGCAGTATGACTAATTAGGAGTGTGTTTTTCAGGAGTGGCATCTAAGCTTGCACACTTTCAGAATTTGTTTCTCTTTTTTGGTATGGGGCCGTACCTTTCTTGTTTTACAATCTGCCCTCTTTTCTCTTTTTTATTGTTTTTAGATTTTTCTTTTTCTTTCAAGACAAAAAATCAACAAATAACTGAAATGCTCAAAGGTTGAGCTTATTGAGATTCCTACCTACCCTAATCTAACTTGGAATATCTACATGTTTAGATGATGAACTCTCTTTTCCAGTGCAACCAATCCAGTAAATGATTCCATGATTGGTCCTTTCTCATCTCTTTGGGCAGGCTGGACAAACAGGGCCACTCCCATTCCTTTTGTTTTTCAGCAGCAGTGCTAAAAAATATTCTTGCTTTTGGTAACATACTGCTACTAACAACCTTTATCCCTTCCTCAAATATCTTCAAGAAATGAGCATAGGGATCTTAAAATAATACCTGGTTGTGAGTGTTTGGAAGATATGTTTCAACCAGGATTACCTCTTCTTCCTCCTCTACTGGATCAAGATAAAGATTTTCTTGAGAAAGAAAAACTTCCTCATCTTCGTTATCATCTAAACTGGAGGAATCATCATATATTGCAGTGCTATCCCCATGTAGCCCTGGTAAGCTCTGGTTCAGTGGACTGTACTCTATGAAGAGATCATCATATTCTTGAGTAGGGGTATCTTTTATTACCTCAATATTTTCAGGATAAGGTTCCTCATATTCGTCCTGCTCAAGAAACTCCTCTTTCTTCTCAACCTCATCATCACAACTAATAGATTTCTGACTCCCAATTATGTGAAAGCTATTTCTGATGGATTGGATTGGATGATCGCTACTTTCAAGTTGATGATAATGAAATTCATGACACCAATCGACTGCTGGTTGCCCTGCATGATTAGTTTCTGTTTGGAGCTCATCATCATCATTGGATTGATCAGAAGTTGAAAAATAATTAGTATAAAAAATTTCACCAACCAAGCATATTGGGTTATCAGTTTGTTCTTTTAGCTGAACTACAAGTTTATTTTCTGTTTCTTGTAGTGGTTGAGTTTGTATTTAGTCAGGAGAAAACATAGGTTGCTCTGGATAATCAACATCAATATCAACCTCATGCCTATCCAATATTTTATCAAGTATGTACACTATTTTTCCAATTAGGTCCAATAATGTGTTTAGTTTAGCTTCTCTGTCCATAATTGGATCCATGTTTGTAATCAGAGGTCACTGTATCTTTTCAACCAGTTCAGAGTCTTCTGCCAGTGGAGTTATTAGGTCTTTTGGGATTGTGGAGTCGCCAGGTGGAATATTTTGAAATTTTCTGTCCACCAACAACATGATTGGGTTTGCTCAATGCATTCCCAGGAGAGCTTACAAGGACTAATGAAGTAATAGGCCTACTAGAGGCAAGTGGAGTCACAAGGTGGAAAATTTTTAGCTTTTGTGAAGGTAAAATATTTTATGGTTCCACCACCATGTTTATTATGAAGCCAAACTGAAATATTTTGGGTTTTTCTGAGTTTCTATGTTTGTTTGAAAGACTAAAGAGTTTATAAGAGCTTGCTAGGAAACTATGAACTCAGTCATCCCACCGTGATCGCCATTATGTTGGTGGTGATGAGGTGGCTGATAATCATTGTATAGTCTTTGAAAATAAGGGATTTATGGAGTCCTAAGGGGTAATTAGATTGTCACTAACTTAGAAGGGTCCCACCGTGATCGCCATTATGTTGGTGTCCCGTGTTTTGATAGATTGGCAAATCAAAAGACAAGGCAACATCAGAACCAATCTTTAGAGTTATAGGATCTAGTCCTCCTGTTCTCAGAGAGAGATCTCTCAAATATTTTAGCAAAGATATGTCTTGATTGCTTTAAAGTATTGATTTTAGACTAGTTATTAAGTGCAAGTGTTTGTTTGGTTGGATTGGTACTACAGAACATGGAAGGTCTAGGAAAGATAGATAGAAAGAAGGAGTGTCAGTTCCATTGGGAAATGGAGTCAAAATGAAGTTGGTAACAGGCTCATACGTGGATATGGGATATCAAAGGGAAAATCTAACTTGGCCACAAGATCCTTTAGTTTTTGAATGAGATGGACATTAATGGTTTGGAAAAGATAAGTTTAATTCTCGACAAAGGGAACTTAAAAACATAATTTGAACATAAAGAGGTATTTGATAGACAGGGCTATCCATAAATTCTACAAACCACACTTTAAGCAAATGATGACTTTAAGACAACTTTTAAAATGAAATCTAAGATTCTGGGAACACCCTATTTCCTCAAAGATTTTATTTCAAAGGAGTTAGAAAACATAAAATATTCACTGATAATTGCAGTCATAGAAGAGGGAACACCTAAAAACATCTATGATCACAACTATAAAGACCTTCAAAAAAACTGTTCAAGTAATGACAAAGGGCAGACCTCTTTGAATAACTTAAAACAATGGTACTTCAAAGGGAGACTTCAATAACAACTTTCAAGTGATAGCAGACAAGCAGGGAGAACCATAAATCATGCTGAAACCAACTATTTGAGCTATTATAGAAATAAACAAGAATGATGACTAAAGAGAGATATTGAAGACTCTAAAATACCTTAGCAGAAGAAAACATAGAATAGTGAAGGATGAACAGGTCTAAGGTGCTTCCAGGAGTCATTTCTTAGCCTAAAAATTTCTATCCTACTATAGTAAGAAATTATGAAACATTATGAAAACAGAAAAAACAACAGACAGTTCAGAATACATCACCAACAGCTAAGCTCATGAATCCAATGGTAGAGACTTCTCAAGAACAAGCATGCCACAACATCATCCGACTTCCAAGGCTTCAATTTCTTCTTCAAACTTCAACAGACTATGTATTATTCAAAAGAGTTTCCAGTATTACAAATAGTGACCAACCAACAACTTCTCTTCTTCTACAGAAGTATTTATAGAAGAAAGAGGAGGTGAGATCTGATAAAAGATCTCCCAAGGCAATTAATATAGAGTAATGACTTCTTGGCCTTTGAGGGGCTCGATGGAGAAGCGTACAAACGTTCTGTCTGTATTAACTATTTTACACTTAAGATTAAGCTTGATAGGAGCTTTTGTTTGAATTTTGAGGCTCTATGTCATATTGTAATAACTCTGCTGATATTTTTTGCATTAAATTCTTTTAGCAGAATTAACTGTTCGGCTGTGTTGAGGCAAATATCTTCGTTTGATCAATAACTTCGGCCTCTATTTGAATGCTTTGAGGCACAGGTGGTTCTATGGTAGATGAGAGGAATCAATTTTCCTCAGATGTGGTGGTGGAGGCCTTTCTGTCTGTAGATCTTTATGATTTCCTTTAATTGTGTTTTAATTCTGGGGATTAGGCTTTTGATAATAATTCTTAGCCGTAATCCCCACAAATCTGTCTTCAATATTCTGTTCTGTTGTGTTCTGTCTTCGACACTGATACTCTTTTGATTTATTTAATGGACAATGTCTTGTTGATGTGCAGGGCCGCACAGGGCTCATATGGCATCAATGCCCATGGAGCATTGATGAAACGTGTAATTTGAGCCCGTGAATAACTTCCCTTGATGAATCAAAGACATGGGAATCGTCATTCTCAGCCCTTGGATTTTCTTTCAGTATAATGGAAAATCATTAATCCTGCAAAACACACAAAATATTAAGAAATCCTGCGTTGTGGGTAAACTTCTTCAGAGGGCGTGGGGAGAGAGCATGGCCGTTGGATAGAATCATCCAATGGTGGAGATCGGCTAAGAGAAGGTCAAAGGAGAGCGGAGGAAGAAAACATGTTAGAACCATCGATCGCGCAGAGATCGACAGTTGGGAATACGCATTAAAATCCCCTTGGTGGAAGGCGGAGGGCAATGAAACCATGAGGAAAGATCTGGGACCATCTGATTTGGACACGTAGACGGTCCAGATCCAATCGAAGGATCGCAATCGGTGGAGGAAACATGTTAATGTGCTCGGCAAAAAACTTGCAATGCGATTGAGCGCTGACCGTCGATCTGCAGATCAGATCGACGGTGGAGAGTGAATCGGGAATCAACGATCAGAGGGGGGAAAAGTTTAAGTAATTAGGTGCACCCGATGGAAAAATCAGATGCGATTAGATGAAGACTGTCGATCTGCAGATCAGATCGATGGTGGGAGATGCATCGGGAGGTCGCAATCGGTGGGGGAATTATGTTAAATGCTCTCAATGAAAATGTTGCGATGTTGCGCGGGCCGTTTGATCGGCTTACGATCAACGGCAGGGATTGATTTTTAAAGAGAACCAGAGGAAACCCTTCATAATGCATGAGAAACCCAAATTTTTTAATATAATACAAAGTTTTGGTGGATCGGGGCGGGAAATACATATAAAAGGTGCCCGGTTGTGGGGCCTGGTCTATATGGAACATTAATAGGCCTGGGGCTTATGTATATATGGGGCCAATCGCAATCAGAGTTTCAGGTTGGGGCTTTTCAATATAACCATTAAAATTTTCTGATGTGATAAGCGCCTTGGGACTTAAACTCTTGGTCCTGGGCATAGGCTATATGGAATGAAAATCAGTGGGGGCAGGGTTTTTACATACGTGACTCAATCACATCAGAAAGTTTGATGCGGGTCTTACCCATTGTGAATTTCTCTGATACGATTGCGCTTCGGATCTAGCACCTGGTTCTAGGGTTCGGGCATGTGGAGGGGAAGTGGTTTAGGATTTAGCCCAAAGGGGCTTAATTCTGTAATACAAAAATGGGTTTTTTATAGATTTTCAATGGTTTTCAAAGGAATTTTGAGGATTTCGGCAGAGTTAAAAAAGGAGTTTTAAACTCTGTAAAGAGGATTTTATGAAGGGAAAAAGGGGGAAAAATGGAAAATAGAAGAATTCCATGGGAATGAAAGGGGTAAAAATGAAGGTTAGTTTGAAGTGGAAAAAGGGAAAAGGGTGTTTCGCAGCAGTCTTCCCTCTATGGAATCAATAGAATTTCTAAGTTTAAAATGGAAATAGAAGTGAAGATTTAGACAAAGGGCATGAGGCCTTCAAGAGTCTTCAAGAGATAACATTTTTTAGCAACAAGACTGGTTTCTTGAAGGCTCCAAAAATGATTTAGCCAACATTTGATATGACAAATTTTATAGCTAACTAACATGTTCAACCTACAACACCTATTTCTGGAGTATCTGTAGCTTCGGTTTCTTCTATCTCTGCATCAGTGAAAATTCCTCCAGCTTCTATGCCACAATCAGGACCTACAATTCAGACTACGGTCCAGATGCCTACAGGACAAGCTAGTACTAGTACGGTTGTCTCTAGTCAACCACAGTTTACTTATCAACCGTGCTAAGGACAGTATCAATTTGGTCAGACTACACAAAATCTAGTATATCAGTATCATCCATACCCTGGATATACTTATAAAGTACCTCAACAATCCCAGTATGGTCCTGTTAATCCTGGTTACCCAGGAGGTTTCACAATTCAAAATGCACATCCAATTCCAGGGTATCCTGGATATCCTCCTCCTGGCACTGGTTTGATAACATAAGGTTATCAAGACCCTAGCCATCGGTTACCATTCATAGCAACTTTAGATTTACCGGATCTATCACACCTTACGAATGATCCCATTTCTTATCTTCCATATTGGCCGCCGATGCCTAACAAGTTTCCCAGTGATATTTCAAAATTTGAAGGTAAGTAAGGATAGGAACCATCTAATCACATTATGACTTATCACCTCTGGTGTGCATCCAATTCACTAGTTGATGATTCGATTCGATTACATCTTTTTCAGAGAACTCTCATTGGTCTTGCTGCCAAATGGTACATTGAGTTACCACGCGGCTCTTTTAATAATTTTAATGCGCTAGCTACTACTTTCTTAACCCATTTTCAGTTGCTTGTCAGATACGACAACGACAGAGAATTGCTGACTTCATTAAAACAGTCTACATCTACATACATATCTGATCACATTCATGAATGGAGACATAGAAGGCATTTAGTGAAAGTCTTAATTCCAGATCAAATTTTGGCTGAATGGTTTATTAAAACGTTATTGCCCAAAATTACTGAAGATGTGGCCAAAGGAGGTGTTGTTACGGAAGAGAAAGTTATTGCTCAAGCTCAGTACCTTGACCTTGTATATACTCAGTCAGGTACTCTGTATAATAAAATCCCCGATTTACCAAGACCTGGTCAATTAACTGCAACTCCTTCTGGCTCTCATGCCGTTGATGGTGTAATTGGTTCTGTTAGCACTAGTAAAAGTAAGAAGAAGTCTTCCAAGACTACTTCTCCTATTATCACTTTACCCGATTCACCCAAAGGAGATTCTTCCCTAGAAACTTCCGCCGATATTCATGTTGTAGAGACATCTACAACCAAATCTAAAACTGGTGGTAAGAAGAAAGGTAAGAATAAAAAGAAAAAATCTTCAAAAGATGAAAATGATACAACTGAACCAACTGGCGAAAAATGCAAACCTCGATATCCTTGTCTCATCTGTGACCAAGATCATTTTACAAAAGAGTGTCCACATAGAGCCGAGGTATCAAAATTCGTTAAGGGTTCACCTATACCTGTTGTCTTGAAGGATCCCTTTCCCTCTGAAGATAGTAACATGGTTGGATCTTCCTCCAATACGGTTGAGGATATCTTGATGGTTGCGACGTGATCACAAGATTATGGTAGTAAAAATACTATTAAAGAAGCAGTAACATCCAATTCTGCATAAACTACATCTCCCTCAGTTTCTGATCCATTACAGATCGAGAAACAAAATCCTGACTTAGTGATTAAACCGCCTGCAAAAGGTGTACTTCGTAAATCAGCTTTCACTCCACATGCGAGAGCTGCTCAGAATTACAATATTGTTGAAGATTTGGCAATTTCCCCTTTAGCCATGTCGGCTTTGGAAGTATTGCAATCATGCCCAGCCCAAATAAAATTACTTTTGTCAGCCTTAGGAGCCATAGATCTCCAGGATTCGAACCTCATGATCTTCTATTTAGAGAATTTTACACCCCGCCTACCCCATCAAATGGCTTTTCAGATTCTAGTAATAGTAAAAAACAAACGTATCATTCATACTATTGTTGATGAAGGGGATTGTACGTGTATTATGTCGTTAAAATGTTGGAAATCACTTGGTTCTCCAACCATTAACCAATCACCAAATATTCTCAAAGCTTTTTACGGAAGAGGTTTTAAGCCATATGGTATCTTACAAGATCTACCAATAAAGGTCGAAGGTAAAATGGTTAATCTAGATGTGGAGGTGGTTGATGCCCCTCTGGATTACAACCTTCTCCTAGGTCGCAGTTGGTCTTATGCCATGACTGCTGTTGTATCATCAATCTTTCATCTCATCATGTTTCATCATAAAGGAAAGATCATTAAAATAGATCAGCTCTCATATTATTCATCTGACCCGGCCTCTATTGATAGCATCCAAAATATCGGAAAATCGACTATCCCTTATAAGGATGTCAGAGTAGGTTTGCTTAAAGATTCAGCTTTACTGGGAAATTTTTCCCTGCCTTCTCCCAACGTAAAACTTCCTATTGCTAATATTAATATGATTTCATCAAGTACTATGTCCTTTGATGATCCTTGGATAGTACCTTCAGAATCAGAATTGGATTATTTCGATGGCCCGATGCCTTTGAGTCCTTTTGAGTTAGCATATCAAAATGTACAGTCATTTTCTGATACTCCTTCAACTGAGTCTAATCCAGTGAATGTGATCAATCAGGAGTCATTTTCAATATCGAGCTTAGCTTCGACACCAATTCCGGATCCTGCTCAAGTATTCAATACGGATGAACATATTCGTGAATTCTTGTCGGTAGATGCGTTACCATGGGAAGATCTTCATCATAGGTCTTCGTTTTTACCTGATCTCGATCATTTTGAGAATGATTTTTCCTCCATTTTTACCACTGATTATGTCAAAGAACCCCAGAATCCTCTCTTACATATCGATTCTGAATTGAATTTAGAAAATATTTCTACAACGGTTCCTCTTGACATTTCAGTAAAACTGGGAATTGTTGAAAACATTCACATAGGTGCTTCTTGTACTCTTGATGAAATCCAAGCATATAAAGCCCTATTTCAGGAATTCTGCGACATTTTTGCCTGGTCATATGAATAAATTCCAGGAATCGATCCGTCGATTGTTTTTCATGAAATTAAGACATACCTGGATGCTAAACCTGTTAGATAGAGATTATGTCAGATACATCTGAGAAAAGCTGCTGCTATCAAAGCAGAAGTTGAAAAATTACTTCTTGCAAGTTTAATTTATCCGATCCCATTAACGAACTGGGTATCTAATATTGTTCCAGTCAATAAAAAACAAGGAACAATACGAGTATGTATCGACTATAGGGATATAAATCGAGCTTGTCCAAAAGACAATTATCCAACCCCTTACATCGATCAAATTATTGACGATTGTGCTGGAAGTGAAATGTTCTCATTCATGGATGGATTTTTCGGCTACAATCAAATCAAGATACTCCCTGCAGATCAACCTAAAAAAAATTTCATTTGTCCATGGGGAAATTTTTCTTATCACAAATTACCTTTTGGCCTTAAGAATGCTGGCGCCACTTTTCAAAGGGCCATGTCTTATGCATTTCATGACATTAAGCACATTGTGCAACCCTACCTCGATGATTTTCCTGTTCATTCTTCACGCAGAGCAGATCATATTACTCATTTATGAGCCATCTTTATATGATGTAGGTATTATAAAATTCGTCTAAATCCTCACAAATGTGTTTTCTGCGAACAATTCGGACAATTGCTGGGTTTTATTGTCTCAAAGGCAGGCATTCGTGTCGACCCGTCGAAGGTTGAGGCAATCATCAATTACCTCCTCCTACTCTTCACCAACTCCAAAGTTTTCAAGGGAAAGTAAAATTTTTACGTCGATTCATTCCTAACTGCGCTGAGTTAATGAAAGGTTTCACTAGGTTGTTGAAACAGAATATTCCTTTCTTTTGGGATGAGGTCGCTGATAGATCTTTTGATGCTCTGAAAAATGCATTGACCGATACACCGTTACTAGATCCTCCCAACTACAACCAAGATTACTTTTTGTACCTCGCCGCTTCCAATTCCACGATAGGGATGGTTCTAGTTCAGGAAGATGAATTCCATGGTGAACATGTCATTTACTATCTTAGTCGAAATTTTCATCCTACTGAGATCAAATATTCACATGTGGAGAAATTGGCCTTGGCAGCTGTTCAAGCTATCCAACGTTTTTGTCACTACATACTTTTACGCAAAACGATAGTGATCTCTAATTGTAACCCTATGATGTACATATTGACCAAACAATTTCTAGGGGGCAAATACTCTAAATGGATTGTTATCCTGCAGGAGTTTGATTTGGAGTTTGAAAAATCCAAATCCAAGAAATCATTGATATTTGCTGAACTTATGTGTGATTTCCCATGTACTGATACAGAAACTGTGGTGGAACAACCAATCGCGGATGAATCCTTATTTCTTATTAGTACCATTGATCCTTGGTATGGAGATATCATTATTTATATTTAGACCCAATCTTTTCGGCCTGAGCTTTCACAGTCCCAACGACGAAAAATACGTTTCCAGTCTCAACAATATCATATTGTTGGCGACACACTATACCGTCGTGGTGCGGACTCAGTTTTTCGACGTTGTCTAACCCATGAAGAAGCCGAAAAAGTTTTAAATGATTGTCACTCTGGAGCATGTGGCGGTCATATGTCTGGGTACGCCACAACCCAAAAGATATTGTGCATAGGTTATTTCTGGCCGTCCTTGTTTAAAGATTGTATTTATGCGGTTTGAAAAATGTCATAATTGTCAAATATTCGATCGAAAAAGGCGTGCACCACCTGCTCCTCTTCACCCTATAATTGTTGTCGGTCCTTTTGCAAAATGGGGCATTGACTTCATCACATGTAACCCTCACTCGGCCAGGGGGCATGGGTATATTATTCTAGCAGTAGATTATTTTACCAAATGGGTCGAGGCGATGCCTACATTTGCAGAAAATGGAAAAAATGCAGCTAATTTCGTATTCAATCATGTGATTGCTCATTTCGGTGTACCCCAAGCGATAATTACTGATCACGGGAGCCATTTTCAAAATATCATGATGACCGAGTTAACATACCAACTTGGCCTGCGCCATGACAGTTCTACACCATATTATCTGCAGGCCAATGGTTTAGTTGAAGCGATTAATAAATTTTTAGTCACCATGATCAAATGAATAATTGGAATTCATAAGTCGAATTGGCATACAATGCTCTTTTCAGCACTTTGGGCATATCGAACCTCAGCAAAAACATCGACAGGCTTTACCCCTTTTCAACTAGTTTATGGTTTAGAAGCGATATTACCCATTGAATGCAAGATACCGTCACTCCAACTAGCCATAGAATTACTACCAGACACTTCTGAAGAGGAGAAACGTTTTTTATACTTGGCTCAATTAGATGAGAATTGGTGCACCGCTACATTAGCTACCGAGACTCATGCGAAAAGAATGAAAGCTTAGTATGATAGAAGTGTTACCCCTCATAATTTTTCAGAAGGAGACCTAGTTTTGATTTATGATCAAGCCAACGATAAGCTAGGGGCTGGGAAATTTTAACCCATGTGGCATGGTCCTTATATTTTCAAGCGACAGCTTGCAAAAGGGGCCTATGAATTGATTGATTTTGATGGGGTCTCTTTAGGTAAACCCAGAAATGGACTTTATCTGAAGAGATATTGCGCCTAATTTTTTGTGTGGAGATCTTCTTTGTATATTAGTTACTTTCTAGCTGGTGTGCTATAGATTAGAAATGTGTGCCTAGCTTAAGTGTGCTCTTACTGCTATTCCTGCTTATCTGGATACTTTTGATATTGCAGATGTTGAAGTCCTTTCAAACATATATTGGTTTTGCTGATGGCGCTTGTCATAGTACACAGAACATCTCTTCCATAGCTTGGGTTATTTACTCACCCACTGACGAGTTAGTATCGATGCATGGGGTAAGCCTCGGTTAAACAACGAACAATATTGCTGAATATAGTGCAGTTATTGAATTATTATCGGAATCCATTTCATTTGGAATTCAGAGTTTGATCGTTAGGTTAGATTCTGAACTCGTTTTATGATAGTTAAACCGAGTATATTCCATTAGAAACCCAATATTATTAAGATTATTTTTAAGGGTTCGTCTCTTGGAACGAGAGTTCGATTATATTGAGTATCAACACATTCCAAGAAATTTAAACACATTAGCAGATGCAATAGATTCTAGTGTTATAAACATACATTTGCAATAACAAAGTAATAAATCAAAATTTGATAACATGATTGAATAGGTCACTGGAAATAATAGTATATCATAGTATAGATGTAGTGTTCAAAAAATAGTACATCATCTTCGATCATAGGTTCAAAACGCCTTATGATCAGAAAAAAGTGATACAAAAAATGAGTCTACAAGTCAATCATCCACTATCCGTGGTGATGATCACGATAATACACTACTGCTCGTGCCACCCTAGTAAAAAATATCCTGAATGGTCCAAGAACACCAATGACGTATCTCTGTAGACAGAGTGGGATGTCATCTATGGTAGTCTCAGGAATATCCGTAGTGAGCCACTCCAAATGGTGTTCTAAATCAGTTAGGATCTCTGCAGTCTGATCCTATGGAGGTGGTGGTGCTGCTGTTGCATCCCTTTGCCTCAGGTCAAAGGGGTGGAGAATGGCTAGTCGACTTGGACCCACATCCGCATTTAAAATTTTTGTTATCAGTTTTGGACGATTTAAAAAAAATAAAAATTAGAAATTAGAACATGTCAAAAAGAGATTTTTACCTGACTCATCCCACTGAGCTCCTGGAGGAAGGGGCATATCCCGGTTGCCGCGGAAATCCATGCCCACATAAGGAAAATCCTTTATCACAAAAAATTGGTGTTCTAGCCAGCAAAAATAAGTCGAGGGAAATCGAACAATCTCCCCACCCTCACTGTGGCAGGCCATCAAAGAAACCCATCGAACCATCCGAGGCTCTCGAGGTCTACCAGCATCAACAGTAATATGTTGCGGGGTAACATAGGGATCCTCTCTAGAGCAAAGGTGACTGCGATAGATCCATATTTGAAGTTGTTTAACTTCCCATTCTTTGCTATGGTAAGTTGGCCTTTCACATTTTCCAACACTGCCTCACACCAGTTGAATATGGTGCCTCATAAACAATCTACTGCAATCCGCATCTAAGATCCAGTAGCTACATGCAAAGCTGCACTTCCACACAACTTGACAACGGTAAAAGCAATCACTTTTAACTTGGGACGGATGGTAGTTTTAATGTCAATCCGTTTGTCTCTGGGATTGGCTTCATCATTACAAAAATCTAATTGCAAGCTGGCAACAGACTGGCCACCTGGCCTAGCCCCAAATAGAGATAGTGGTTCGCCTCTCCTAGACAAACCAGTCAAAAAATATATTTCCTCCAGCTCAATCTTGAGCCAGTGACCTTCGATCACAAAACACTGGTCCTGAACATCCCATTTTCTTACCAACCAAGTAAGAAGATCTACTTGAGCTCTCATGCCACTGATAGCCCAAAATTTGAATAGCCTGCATGCTCTTAAAACTTGCAAAGTAGGTTGATGAATCATTGCTGCTTCATCTACCTCCTCATGCTCCTGTTCTCGCTAAATGAGCATTGTGAATATCCTACAATAAAAATGAAGGATTAGAATCATTTTGAAACAAAAAATTTGGGTAATTTAGGAGGAAAATGTGTTTTTAAATTCGTTATGACACCCCCGCACTTTACGCTCAGGGATAGTGCGTAGCTCTGCAAGGGCTCTGTGTTAAAAGTGCGGAGCCCCGACATTTTCCTTTGTGAGAAAATGTCGGGGTCCGCAGGTACCTAGTGTCCTGCCTGTGGACCCCTGAGGGTGAATTTTTGAACCTATTTTCCTCCCAAAAATGAAAATTTGACCCTAATTTAAAAAATTGAACGGATGAAAAGAAAGAAAAAGAGGTTGTGGATTACCTGGAGAAAACGGTTTTTGATTCCAATGGTTGGTTTGTCCAGAATCTTCTCCAAAGCATTTTTTGTCAAAGGCTCTAAAATCTTCACTCCAAACTCAAACGGTGAAAATGAACTTGAAAAACTCCTTTTTATAAGTTTTTTCGAATAAATGAATTTTAAATTTGTTTATTTTTCACTATAAAAAGATGGTTTTTCAAAATATTTTTATTATTGAAACAGGTATGTTTAATTTTTTGAGTTTTTGTGCAGAATACCGGATTTTTTCAGGCGAAATGATCATTTTTGATGAAGAGTATACTTTTATCACTTTTTTCAGGCTCTTTAAAATTTACGAAAGAGAAAAAATATGGAGTCCTCTTTTAAGCCCTTTTCAGACTCTCTGAAAATGAAAAGATTGCCAAGTACTTGACTATCCGAACTCGTTAAAGGAAATGAATGGTCGTCCCTTCAGAATAAGTTTACCCTTTTTCCGGACTAAAATGGACTATTTACAAAAAAGGTATACGTTGACTAATCATGGTCAATAGAGTTCCCTCTTGCATTATTTTATCCTTTTTCAGGCCTGAGAGACTAAATTTATGAAAAAGTACACCCATGGAGTTTTCTTAAGTTTTTTGAGTTTTCTTAAGTTTTTTCTTTTGACTCCCTAAAAATGAAAAACACTGAGTTTCTCCTATACTGGACTCATTAAAATTTAACAGTAAAGGACCTGTCAATTGCAAACAGGAACAAATCACTCCTTCTTAGGGTTAGATTTTAAACTAAGTTGGACTCATCCGAAGGATGAGCTTATAAACAAGCAAATGTTATCCTCCTCAAGCTTGTCAAAAATAAAGAGGTACTTGCCAGAAATGGTGGGGGAAAAGAGAGAAAACAGATTCATTTGTTACACTTTGATTTGTAAAAGCATTACACCACTCTTGAACATGACACTTTTTGTCACACTTCTACCTGGGTTGGGAAATCCTTTGCCTATCAGTTAATCAAACCACATTGAAGGTATTTAGCCGGTTTTTGGGTATTAGCTTAGGGAAACTCTCACCAAACCGTCTGCAGTGTCATTATGTGTTCAAGAGGACAATCAAACAAACCATTCATCTGCAAAAATTTGTCTCCATTCACGTTGACCATCCCTGAGTCAGTCCTTGCAAAAAATTTCTTCAAAAATTGATCTATGGTTCCTTGTCATGAGCTTGCTTATGAAGGATCACTTTCTATCGACGGCAGCTCATCATCTAGGAAGTTGGTCTAGAATCTGTCAACACCTTGGAATCTGCATGCCTTAATGGCAGATTTCTCGCCTTCGACGATAGGTTGCATCATTGACCCTTGATCGAACGATTCCGTGAAATGTTCGACTTCAGATCACTTATTCACATTTCATGGATTGTACTGATTACTTTGAGAGCCATTTTCATTATTGGTGGTTTCTCTCACACTTGTTAACAGTTCACATCATTGACTGGTAATCAAGTGGTTTCTACCATGTTTGACTTCAACATATTTAATCGCATGGATAGAATCGTACTAGTTCGGGAAGTAGAAATCAAGACCTTAGATCTAGTTTCCACCATCCAGGCTACGAGGAGTTTTATTATTCATTATGCAGTAGATTCATTACAGATGGCTGTGCCCATGCTATGTCTACACTATTGATGTAATATTAAAATCATTTATGTATCAGAACAAGTTTAGTTAGTTTTGATCTGAGTATGGGAATGCCTACCTCAGCGATGACATATATGTTTTGCATTGAATGTTTTTACAGGGTTCTGACTAGGGTGTCCACAAGTTAATCCTTGAAATGATAAAGCACATCACTCTTCGAATAATCTCAGACTTCGCACTTTAGGGGGCAATTTGTTACACTGAAATTTGTCACCATGACATTTTAGTACTCCCTTAGAAGTCCACAACATCAAAGTTCCTAAAGTCAAGCCTTGAAATTAAGAGAAACGCTCATAAAAGTCTTAAAAACTCTTGTACCGCAATTTCTCTTAGTATTTCCTGTGGTGCCGCACTTTATTGCTCTAAATCATGCGGAGCTAAACACACTTTCTGTTTATTAAAGGTGTGGACCCCTGTAAAAGATAAGAAAATGCACAAGTAAAATCTAAAAGCTCGGTTTGAGTCATTTTTGGAAGCTTCTAGAAACATTCCTACGGTGGAAAGTCCGCTCTTTTCAGGTTCATGCATCCCATCCATTAAGGAGCTAACCCCTTGATGTAAGGAGCTAATCCCTTTGAAGGAGGATCCTATCCCTTCTTGTTTGGAACCATAACCTCCTCTCTTTCACTATAAAAAGAGGCATAGGGCAGCCTCAAAGGGTTACAATTGACGAGTTCAAGCTTTAGTATTGTTGGAGATGAAATGCTGTTGAAACTCAGACCCTTTTAACTGAGATTTTATGTGGGAAAGATTACATACTTGTATGTATCTCAGTTGGAAGAGTTCAAGGCTTGTAAGAGTAAAGGAAATGCCTGTTCCGGACCCCAGGAAGGCATGTATGACATCAAGGCGAACACGGTTGTAAGGATCTTCTTATTTAAGTTAATACGAATGAATATTGTTTTCTCAATGGGCTATTTAATTGATTATCTCATTTCATGAATTCCTTGATCATCTTGATAGATGTTTGATTCATAAATTGATTTATTATACAGGTGCTTTTGATATTTTCTTGTGTTCCTGATTGCAGATCCTTGACGACGACTTTCTTCAAGCCACTAGAAAGAAGATCAACACTGGATTACAAGTAGGTTTCTAAAACCCTGTTATAATTAATTCCATGTCAAACAATATCTAGAGAAAATGGTTTTTATTTGTTCGTTTGTTGCTAGCTGTTCGTAGGACACTTGGGAGGTTTGTCTTGTCTGCAAGAACGACTTATCCATCCAACATGTGTCAAACCAAAACTACGTTTTCCCTCATTAAATGTTCACTCCACCATAACAACGCTGTTGATTTGGTCAAAGTTGACCTATTCAACATGCTTCATCCCATTTTCACACTCAAAGGTGCTTTATTTAGTTGCTTAGATAGTCTCCTTTCACACTTGAAGTGTTTTAATTGTTTCTAAGGAGATTTATGGGCCTCCCTACCCACTTATTCACCTATCTAGTGACAAAACAATCTATAATATTCCATTTAGCTAAAAGCTAAATTTTTGGAATATTACAAAACACCTCCCCGGTCTCTGGCACATTCTCTGCCTTAGGGATTTCTCCCTCTGCTTCTTCAGTTTGAGTTATGTATGCACCTCACCGTCCCATATTTTCATTCTCAGGACATTCAAAATATTGGTGACCCAATTTGTTACATTTGTAACACCGGTAGACAATCTCTCTGCCTCTTCCTCTGCCTCTTCCTCTACCTCCTCTTCTTCCACCTTCTTTCTCTGACTGCCCTTGTTGATTTGAGCTGCCTTCATCATTATTTTGCGCTAGAAGCTTCCCTCTTCCATTTTTCTGTCCTTTCCCTCTGGAAAAATCACGTCCTTTGCTAGATTTTTTCTTCCTAACTATATTTTCTTCCGCCTTCAAGGCGCACTGGTATGCTTCCTCTATTGTCCTTGGAGAAAGTATGCTGATTTCATCTTGGATATCCAGCCTCAAACCATTGATATAAATTGTTTTCTTCTCTGGGTTATCTTCTACATAACATGCTCTCAAGTTTATCTTGTAAAAATCCTCAGTGTACTCCCTCAATGTCATTATCTTTTGCTTAAGATGTTGCATTAGTCTGTAGAGAGTTATTTGGTAATCCTTTGGCAAGAACTTACTCTTCATATTTGCCACCATTCTATCCCAAATCTTGATCAATGGTTTGTCCTTCTTCCTTCTTTTGGCTTGCACATTGTCCCACCATAGTGTTGCATGGCCTTTTAACCTTGTCACAACAAACTTGACTCTCTTATCCTCGTCAATTTACTCGTACTCAAAATACTTGTCCATCTCACTGATCCAATCTATTATATTCTCATCTTTCAAACTGCCATTGTAAATAGATATTTTAGGCCTTGGCCTTGAGCTTGAGCCCAACACTACTCTCAACAACTTGACCTCAACAGCTTCTTCAACAGGTTCTGCTCCTTCTTCTTCAGGTTTCTCTTCGGTCTCACTAACATCTCCACCTTCAGGATCCCGTTGTCTCCCCAATTCCATGGCTTCTAACTGAACTTGCAGTCTCCTTATCTCTTCCCGGAGTTCTGCATTACATGTGGGTCTGCCTCCTAGACCTCGTGCTCTTCCTGCTCACCTATTCATCTCTCTATACTGCAGAGAACAAAAAAGTTAAGGCTGTGATACCAAAAATTTGTGGCTCCTATCTCTGCAAACAAAATCATTGGTGCAAAGGAACAACAATCGTTCTTTTCAGTCATATAGTTTGCAAAAACACAGTTTAGATATCACTTTGTAACTCCTCAACCAAGGATATTTTTGGAAAATCACTTGCGAGTTACCAAATAGACCCGACTCTGAAAAAAACCCAGATGGAGGAATTTCAAATTTCATTTTCCTTTGATCATAAATTGAGCCGTAACTCAGATGAAGGTTTTCTCCTATGAAAATTCATTCTTCTCTGGGCTTGACAAAGAATGCTCTGTATTTTTGAACCTGTAAAGAAAATGACTCCTTCAAATAAAAAAATTTGGTGTAAGTTGTGATTAAAATATTAACTGTGATTTCATTCTTATTCAAATGTGAATAGTAGAGGGAATACAGTGCACAAATTCCTCATTCAACACAGTAATTTAAAACCAAGTCAATTTCAATCTTCAAATATTTATATTGCTATTAATAACCTCACAAATGCATTTGTAATACACTTACAAATTCGATTTGATAATAAAAAAAAACACTTGTATAAGAATGTTGTCTAGTTATCAATAACTCCACATGCCACATCCAATTCACACAGATTGGGGATCAAATCCCACAGATTGATCTCATGGATGTATTAGTTTTAGTCTCCCTAACTTCAATCTCACACAAATATTTTCTTCCGCCTCACAGAGAGAACAAAACAACCTTTTCCTCTCTCCCTCCCTAAAAAAACTCAAGAATTTTTTTCTTTTCTTTTTCTTTTCAAAATTGAAAAACAAAAGTGTCTAAAAAATGAGTTTTTTGATTTGAACCAATTTCCTCACTCCAAATCATCGGGAAACAAGATATATTTTTCCCCTTAGTTCTAACTCTCTATCAACTATCAAAGCCTATTCTTAACTATTCAAAATTTCTTTTAACTATATGTTCTTAACTAAATATATATATATTTTTTCACAAATAAGCTTAAATGTTGTAGCCTTGGAATGTGATCAATCCATCACATCGTTAGGCTCTTGGTCTGACTTCCATAACTTCTCATGTTTATGTGCACAACGTAATGCACCTACATCATATGTCAATACTATTAGGGTTTCGCATAAAGCTTATTGATGTCGTTAGTAAGATGAGACTTGTAATGTTGCTTCTACATTGATGTTGTTGGGTTTCATTCATGAGACTTTCATATGGTATTGTTGATGTGTATTGGATGAGCCGAGAGCTATGTTTTTGGATGACCAAAATTTCTTAGGGTAGTTTTTGATGGGATAATACATAATGTAGTGATTGTACAGCATTGAAGTGATATTTCTTCAGGGGCAGTCTTGTTAGCAACAATGATCAGAGAAATAATTGTATGGCCTAGACAGTGATGATTACAAGTTGATGTAGTTAAAATGATATGAAAAGAGTAGAAAAAATAAAATGGTATTGTTGATAGTAGTGCTTGAGCAACAATATTCAGTGCAATATATCCTATTCTTTTATCTTCTATCTTAAGGGTGGTAGGGTGGTGCAAGGAGGATATTGGAGTCTCTTTTAGGTTGGAGCCTAATAAGACTTCAGGGTGGCAGGGTGGTGTTAGGGTAGGTTGAAGCTCGTGCAGGGTGTGGGATCATCCTTTCACTCAGAGCTGATAAAACAAGGGAATTGGAGCGTCCTTCTAGTTGGAGCTGGTAAATAAAGGAGTTAGAGCATCCTTCAAGTTGGAGATGGTATAATAGAGCATTAGACCATCCTTTCAGTTGGAGCTGATAAATCAAGGGGTTGGATCCTCCTTCTAGTTGTAGCTGGAGAATCATAGAAGTTGGAATTTCCTATTGATGTAATATTTAAAGACCTATATTAAGAATCATTCTGTTGTTTTTATCCCAAAAGGGTTTCCACCTAAAATTATCTTCTGTATTGTATTTGATGTTTTTCATTATTGAATGGTGTTGCTGATTTATGTTTTAATCTACTGATAATGATAATTGATGCTCTGAGAAGTTAAAAACAAATAATTGAAGTGAAATAATGATTCACCCCCCTCTCAATATTTCCAATATTCTGATGTCTCTTCCTATTCTAGCAGTTCGTATCTCTGATATTTACATATTAAAAAACTATTCATAATTCACCAAATCCCTTAGGATTAGGTGTTTAAGATTCCCCCCTTAATCCGAAGGAGTGTTAGTGAGCCTAAACATCATTTTGAAATTTTCAAACTTTTCTCTTCTAAGGGATGGTAAAGATGTTTGTAATTTTCACATTTATGGAAAAATGTCTTCGATGAATAACCTTGGCTTCTACATGATATCAAATCAAATGATAATTTGTGTTTATATGCTTGGTTTGATCATGGAATATTGGATTCTTAGCCATATTTTTTGCTGAAGTATCGTTATTCAGAAGAGTAGAATTCACTTATTTCACTTGCAATTTTTTACAAATTTTCCTGAGCCACACAATCTCCTTTGTTGATTCTGCAACTGCCAAAAATTTTGCCTCTTTCATGGAATCAACTGGAATTCACTATTTGTGTGGCCTCCAAGAGAAAAATCCTTATATAAGACTCATAAGATACCTCTAAGTAGATAATCCATTTCTTTTTCTTCATCACAGTCTGAATCAAAATATCTAATCAAGTTGAAATCATCCACCTGTGATTATTTGAGTCCAAAGTCTTGAGTTCCTTTCAAGTACTTTAGAACTCTTTTTATAGCGCACCAATGTCCTTCACAAGGATTTTTCACAAATTTGGAAATATTTCTTACAACAAATGAAATATCTAGTCTAGTAGTGGTGAGGTAGATAAGACTTCCCACAAGCTATCTATACTTGGTTGCATCCTAAAATTCATTCCCTTATTTTGATGTGAGATTTAGATTCTATTCCATTGGAGTAGATAAAGTATTTCATTCATCCATGCCAAACCCATTTAAAAATTCTCCATTGTACTTCTTTTGGAAGAGGAATATATACTTAGGATGTTGAGTCACTTCAATGCCCAAGTAGTAGTGAATATTCCCCAAATATGTCATCTCAAAGTAATTCTTCAACTCTTTCTTTACGGATGGAATATAGTTTTCATTCTTCACTATTATCAACTGATATTCTACATATACTAAAGATATACAATATTTTTTCCAGATTTTTTGATAAACTATTTACATCACCAAGACTAAAGTGTTTTAAATTCAATTTTAGAAAATGCTTAGTTCACTTTTAATATCACGTTCTTGATGCTTGTTTTAAATCATATAAGGATTTGATAAGTTTACATACTTCTTGTTCTTTTCCTTTTACAACAAAACCTTCCGGTTGAGCCATGATGACAATTTATTTCAATATTGTATTAAAGAAATTAGTCTTCACATCCATTTGATGAATTTTCTATCCATTTTGAGTTTCCAAGGAAAAACTAGTTCATATGGTGGCCCATTTTTCTATGGGGAAAAAAGTATCTTCATAATCAATCCCTTATTTTTATGCAAATACTTTTGCCCCGAGCCTTCCTTTGTGCTCTTCAAGTGAGACATTTTATTTCTACTTGTTCTTGTAGACCCACTTGCAACTATTTGGTTTGGTTTTGAATGGAGTGTCCACCAACTTTCATGTTCCATTCTTTACGAGAGCACCATACTCCCTCTACATTGTTATTTTAATTTATCATGAGAAGCATCTTCTTTCAATTAAGTTGGTTCAAAGTTAGTATATGAATTAAATTCACAATCATATGAAACATACATATCATCTCCATCAATTGAATCAAAATTCTCTACATCACCTCCATCTTGTTTGGTGGAACCTTTGGTTCTTGTTTTTCTGACTTCATCAAAATAGACACTTTCATGTGTTTTGGTGAGCCATTTGGCATAAATTCGTGAGATTTTCTAAGTTACTCCATTTGAGATGAGACTACATCAAGATTTA
Organism: Pinus albicaulis; assembly: GCA_034641835.2. Lineage (NCBI taxonomy): Eukaryota > Viridiplantae > Streptophyta > Pinopsida > Pinales > Pinaceae > Pinus > Pinus albicaulis. Next base: position 702,885,399 of record CM076574.1, read on the forward strand.
GCCTTCCAATCCTCTAAATCATATCACTCAAAGGGTAGAATTCCTTATTTGAATAAGTGGACAAAAATTCATGAGAGGTAGTCAATGCTTCACAAGGAGATTCCATAGATTGATCCAATAGAGGGACCCCCCTTCAAGATATTGAATATAATTATTGAATTCATAATATGTCTTTGTATGGTTGAATCCATCAATATTATCAAGTTTTTGCTCAAAAGTGTTGTCAGTCTTGGAAGATTCAAGAAAAAATACATCTATAGAAAGAATAAAATTCTTTTTCACCTAATCATAAATATTATATACATTGCTGGTATATGAATAACCCAAGACTATAGAGGAATGTACAAGTGTATTTTTATTTTTAAGCAACTTCATAGATTCCATTATTCAAGCTTATATTTCGTTTATGATAACTAATTATCTAGTTTTTTGTGCATCTAAACACCCCAATATATCTTAATTCAAAAACACATAAAAAAACATAAAGCTCCAAGATGGTAAATCCAATGTTGTATGTTGGAGGAATCATATCAATGGTGGAAAATCTGATTAAGGCATCTTGATCTAATTAGTTCCACATGAAATCTTATTTGGGACATATTCATACAACAAGAGATGACTAGTAAGCATTGTTAGTGCTATCAAGTATAATATTTCTAAATTTCTTGAAAATATTTATGCCATTTTCATTGATGTGTTTCAAGAAAAACCTTTTTTCTTAAAGAACATCACAATATTACCCATATGAAAATTTGTCTATAGTGTATTATAATGTCATAGCATATATCTTTTTTTTTTGGTTTTGGCTTGACCCATGGGGATTTGAACCTTGAATCTCATGGTTTACATAATACTTCATAACATGACGATCACCAATTGAGATGTCCAATGTCGGTTATCATAACATATATCATATGTAAATATAATAAAAATAATAAGATTGAATTCCCACATTGCATGCCGTTATATGTGTAGCAAGCCCAAAGGAAAATAACATAGATAAAATGGAAGCATGTCTTCTTTCTGTGTAATAGTTAAGATGCCTATGTGATGATCAATTATTTTTTCCTTATGATTACCAGCTTTCAACCATAGTGTTTTCAAGGAATTTGAACGTGATCTCAAAAATTTTTCTTAGAATACCCATTAATGCTAAACATATCATGTTGAACATGATTTATTAAAATATAGTTCCATGGTAACAATTCCTTCTAGAAAATAATGTTATTATTTACATATTGTACCCAAATATTCTCTTGGAATGTCTTCCTTACCAACTAGATATCCCGACGAAATAATTCTAGGAGTGTAGCGTATGATTCCTAATATAATGAAAATTATGGTTTAAGGTATACCAACATGCCTAATTGAAATGGGTTTTAATAAAACTCCATGCAGTTTCTAGATGGTAGATATTGTGTGCTAGAATCATAATCAAATTCACAAGTATGCATATGATAACATATAGAGTAAAAAATGATCACTAATTCCCCATTAAAATCTTCATTGTTAATGGGGATTTTTTTTTCATCTCTGGTGAAAGAAGTTTTCATTGATGTCAAAGGCTATCTAAATGAAGGAGAAAGTTACAGATTCAAATAGCATATTTCAAAATATTGTTTTTGGATTTTTGATGCTCCATTTGGATACCTTATCTTTGTTATTTTGATACCTTTCCAAGAGTATATTGAACTCCCTTTATCTCCTCATTATTGAGGATAAATGATTTTTTAAATATTCACTATACATTCTTCCAGTTGCACAAGATAGTCCAACCAATGGACAAGTTGGCCTAGTCAATGGGAAAGTCGACCCATTCTAGACACTAAATACACTATAAATAGGCATAAGGAGAATATCAAGTCATTCACTCGAGCCAATTCGGATATATTCAAGCAAGCAAACAAATAAATGAGTTCTGAGGTTTATACCTCATGAACCAGAAGTGAAGACAAGCGGATTTGGAGAGACTTTACGAGAAGGATTTTTGTAACATTTTTGAAGGGGTTTTTGGATTATTTTGGAAGCAGTTTTTGCACACATTTTGAAGGTTTCTAACCTTGGTTATAAGGATTATTGCAGACATGTTATTTAGGGCCAAAAATTTTCCCCTTTGAAGATTTCAGATCTATGTAGAGGGCCAAAATTCTAGTTTGGAAGGCCAAATTTTAGGCATGTCCTAAGAGAAGTGACCTGCCCATGTTGAGGTTGAATTTTAGGACCGAATTTATGGTACAACTAAGGATGAACTAAGGCTTGTTTTTAGGGATAAATCATATCGTGTTTGAAGATGAGTTTGAGGCCTATTTTGAAGATCTAACATTATCCTCTGTTGAGGAGGCCAAAACCTGTGGAGGGGGTAAAGTTTCAGAGGCCAAGTTTTATTGATAAGGAAGTCGAGTTCAAGGATAATTTGTTGGGGGAAGAAGGCTATGTTTAGGAAACCAAGTGCTTATGTCACTGACAAAGGAGTGATTTCCAAAAGGGTAGAATTTCTTTGACTAATATTGACTCTTGTACAAGCTTTGGTGTTGATAAATAAAGAAGTTGGTACTTCCTTTTAGTTGGTGATGATAAACGAGGGAGTTGGTGATGATAAATTTGAATGTAATTTTTATATATTAAGAAAACAATTTTGTGGATTTCATGTAAAAATATCTATATTTTGTATATTTATGTGCTTTTATTTATACTTGTGGATGCATTTACAACTTTTTGAAGTGAAAATTTGTTAAAATTGATTCACCCCCCCTCTCAGTATTGCTAAATATTCCAACAATTGGTATCAAAGCAAGTTCCTTTAGAAATAGTTCAACCTTTAGAAGGTATATCCTAGTGAAACTTATGGAAAAGTAGGCATAATGCACCAAATATGGTTTTGCATTGTTTGATGGACAATTTTTTTCCTTTTGGAGCATAAGGATGAATTTTCTTACAAGCACAAGGCATTGATGTTTGGCAAGTTGTTCTAAATAAATACAAGGTATTAAATTCTGCTCCCATGGATCTTGTTGGAAGAAGAATCTATGAAAGTAATTCAAAGGCTATGTATTCCATTCTACGAGGATCGGTAAGATCAAAATTCATGAAGGTTATGCATTGTTATTCAACAAAGGAAATTTGGAACAAACTCAAGAATGTGTATGAAGGAGATGAAAAGGTCAAAGTGGCCAAGCTTCAAACTTATAGAGGACAATTTGAACACTTGAATATGAAGAAATTGAAAATTACTTTCTCCGAGTTGATGAGATCATGAATACTATGAGAGGAATGGGAGATAAGATCGCAAACACAATTATTGTTCAAAAGATAATAAGATCTCTTGGAATGATATTTGATTCTAAAATACAAGCTTTAGAAGAAAGACAATATCTAGATACATTGCATATGGATGAGTACATGGAATTATTACAACATATGAAATGAGGACAAAACAGGAAAATCCATTTAGAAGACAAGAAACCAGAGGCAAAACAAGAAGAAACAAATAATAAGAAATATTTTTAGACACCTCCTAGGACACCTAAACATTGGTATCAAAAGAATCATCCATTAGAAGAAATCATTGGGGAAAAGAGTGCAGGAGTAGAAAATAGAAGAAGAAAACAAGCACAAACACCAGAGCAAGGGAATCTATCACAATTTTCCATAATTGAACCAAGTAACTTTGAGGAAGCTAGAAATGATGAACATTACATCAAGGCCATGGAAGAAGAACTAAATCAAATAGAGAAGAATGAGACATGGGAACTTATTCCAAGAACCAAGAAAAAAATGTGATTAGTACATAATGGGGCTTCAGAAACATACTAAATGAAGATGGAAATGTGACTGTAAAAAAATCAAGGCTAGTGTGCAAAGGATATGCCCAAGTTGAAGGGATAGACTTTGAAGAAATGTTTTCTCCAATAGCAAGAATGGAAGCAATAAGAATGATCTTGGCCTATGCATGCTATAAAAGAATCAAAGTGTATCAAATGGATCTAAAATCAACCTTTATTAATGGGGAGATAGAAGAAGAAGTATACATAGAATAACCAAAATGGTTCCTATTATCAAAAGATGAATATTGTGTTTGAAGATTGTGTTAAATTGTAGCAAGAAAAGGTTTTATTTGACTTGTGCCTTAGTCAAATGAAGAATTTAAAATTTCCACTTTATTAGGATGAGTTGTAAATAGTTACCAAGAATGACATGGCCAAATCACTCAATTAAGTCAGTCAATTCGAGTTTGTGGGATAGAAGTAGAGTTGTGTGCAAGTTGGTGGCTAAGATATATCTATATAGAGGTGTTATATTTAGTGAAAGTTAGTTATCTAATCTATATTCTAGAATAGAGTCAGTATGAGTTCATTTGAGTAGTTTTAACTATTGTAAACTCAACTAACTCTCAATTAACTACTCAATTTACTAAAAATATTCCTAATCATGCATGCAGTCTGAATTTCCTAGTGAAGTTGGAGATAAAATGCATAATGTAATCATTATTGTATGCTAGTGAGTGTATAGTGTTTTCATGTAGCAGGTGAGCTAATTTCCTCAAGAATTGCACAAGGAAATATGAGCTTCCCTATTCTTTATGAGCAGGAATTGTGCAGGAAATAGGAGGAAGCAGGAGGCCTATTTTGGATAAGTATTTTCCACAGCAGACTTAGGAGGAGATCGAAATTATAGTGCAATTTGAGCTTCAAGAATTGAAGTAGTCATTGTAATAATAATTGTTTTCATCTGATATAATACAAACAGAGGAGGGTTTTTCCTAGTTGGGTTCCCCAATAAAAAAGTGTTCATTGTGATTGGATGATTGCATGTGTTTCTATGTTAGTTTTCCATTCGCAAAATTTATTAGAATAAATTTGCGTCTATTTATTTCAGTTTGAATTCATTAGTAGCTGAAAATTTCAAGTTATTTCTACATGGTATAATAGCTATTGAAATATACATAGAAACTTGGTTCCTAATAATCTCTTAAAGAAATTTCGAATAACAGATTTGTGGTGCAAGTATTTCTTCAATGTAGGAACAATGCCTTTCAATGGATTGAGGCTTGAGTATGAATTTGAGGGAAATTGAAATTTATGTGCTTGTAAAGACAAAATGGAACCTATGCTAAATGAAAATGGAGTATTAGATTACACCAAAACAAATATTCCAAAATCAGTAGCATCAGATTCACAACAACTAGCTTAGTGGAAGAAAGATGTTACAAAATCTAGGAGGATTATCCTGGAGGGAGTCAGAGACCATGCGGTATTGAATTTTCATGGAAAGGAGTTTGATTTTGAAAAGTGTAAAACTATCATAGATCTATTTGAAATTTGTAGTGATTCCAGGAATCTAGCATTGAAAGATAAACTTAGGAACATTCGAACGAATAAAAATGAAACTATTGTTCAATACCTATCCATATTCATTAAGGTGTGAGATGAAATTAGAGGAGTTGGAGAGATTGTGCCATCATCTGAACTTGTGAGATTATCACTCCATGGTCTTAAAAAGATTTGACACAACTATCAGGATTCAATTAATGGAAGAGACAAGCTCCCAGATTAGGATAGAATTTGGTTTGAATTGGTGCAGGAGGAGATTAGAATGATTAACACTAGAGATGGAGTCACTTATAGAATTGATGAGGAAGAAAAATTTCCTTTAGAAGGAAAAGGAAATAAATCCGAAGGCAAGAAGGCCCAAGGCAAGGCATAATCCAAATAGAACCATGGAAAGAAGAAATACCTCAGTAAAATTAAATGCTTTCACTGACGTGAGTATGGACACTATGAAACCAAGTGTACACACAATAAAAAGGATCCTATAGCAGGAGAAAGAGGAGATGTCCTCACATCACAATTCAAGTTGGATTTCACCCTCATTAGTTGCATGGAAAGTACTATATGGGGTAGTATATGGTACTTAGACTCTGGTGCTTCATTTCATATGATAGGAAATAAGGGGTTCTTCAACAACTTAGAGGAGAAGGACCAACAATTACACATAGAGCTTGGAGATGATGGAAGGTATAGTACCAAAGGGATTGACACTGTCACCTTTAAGAGGGATTCAAGCTCCCATCTTAACCTAAAGTATGTAATGTATGTGTTTGGTCTGAAGAAAAATATATTTTCTGTAGTTATACTTGAAGAAAAAGGATATTATATGGTGTTCAATAAAGGTAAGGCTTATCTAAATCATGTTTCTATTGGACAAGTAAAAAAAATTGGCGTTTAGGTTAAAAACATCTACAAGCTAGAGGTGGATGCATGTACTGCATTGAGTAGCAAGGCAGAACATGTTCAAGGTTGAAATGTTGGAGAACTCTGGCATAGGCACATGGGACACCTACATCATGGAGCTTTGAAAATAATTTAGTAGATCACCATTGGACTTCAAAAATGCACCCTTGATCAACACGATGTCTGCAAGGGATGCATTCTTGGAATATATGTTAAACCCTCCTTCCAACACCGAGATAGAATAGTTGGATCCATCTTGGAGAGATTTCACTTAGATGTGTGTGGACCATTTTCCAGAGTCTTACCTGAAAAGCACAAGTATTATGTGATATTCATAGATGAATTTTCCCGCAAATGTTGGATCTATTTCATGAAGAAGAAAAATGAGGTTTATTAAAAGTTTGTTGAATTTAAAGCCTTAGTTGAAAATTAGATAGGAAAGAAAATTAAATCCCTAAGAAGTGATAATGGAGGAGAGTATGTTTATAATGCCTTCAAATAATTATGTGCCAAGGAGGGTATTAGAAGGGAGTATATTGCACCCCATGACCCACAACAAATGGGGTTGCAGAGAAGAAAAATAGAAGCAATGTAGGATATTATAAAGCAATGTTTCATGACTAGTGGTTCCCACTACGCCTGCGGGTGGAAGATTTCAATACAATTGTTTACTGGTAGAACATGCGCCCTCACAAAATACTTGGAATCATTACTCCCAAAGAGGATTTCTTTGGGAGGAAGCCAAATGTCTCCCACTTTCACATTTTTGGATCCATAGTCTATTGTCATGTCGCTAAATATAGTAGGAAAAATTTGGAGCCCACTACAGAGAGGGGGATCTTTGTAGGCTATTCTAAGATGCCTCATATCTATCGGGTGTACATGCCCTCACTTAGGATGAATATTAAAATGATTTGTGTGAGACTTGATAAGGAGAAAGCCCTGAGGAGCTCTCTAGAGAGAAAGATGAGAATACCACTAGAGGAGGAGCTTCTAGCTCCAAAGGAAGATCCCCAGTTATCTCCACATAGTCAGATCTTCCTCAAAGGCAAGAGGAATTTCCAGGAGGATGATCTAGACAAAACACATCTAGAGGAGAATAGAGAACACTGAGTTGAGGAAGCCACTCACACAGAGCCTTCTAGAGAAGGGAGGAAGAGGACTAGGATGGTTGACAGATTGGTGCGGGAAGCTCAAGAGCAGGTTGGAGCTCCTAGCTCTTTGTGTAGACATAGGAGATCACCAGAAAAATATACAAGATATATGGCACCCATGACAAACCTAATATATTCTGAGCCATTTTATTTTGAATATGTTTTTTCCCAATAGGTGTGGGTAGATGTCGTGGTGGAGGAGTATAAATCCATCATGAAGAAAAATGTTTGGGAGGTGGTTCCTAGACCTGAGAACAAGTCAGTTGTTGGATCCAGGTGGTTGTATAAGGTGAAACATGCAACTCGAGGTAGCATTGAGGAGTACAAGGAAAAAATTTTGGCCAAAGGCTTCTCACAGGAGGAGGGGATTGATTATGAGGATACAATTTCCCATGTGGAAATATACTAATATTCACCAAATGGATGTTAAAATTGCCTTCCTTATTGGAGTATTTGAGGAAGAGATATACATTGAGTAGCCTGAGCGGTTCGAGACCTTTAGCAGGGAGACACGTGTGTAGGCTCAAGAGAGACCTCTATGGTCTCAAGCAGGCACCTCGTTCTTGGTACACTCACATATATTCTTATCTCAGTGGATTGGGCTTCACTAAGAGTGAAGTAGATGCTAATATCTACTACATTATGGTAGATGGAAGTATGCTCATCTTAGTTTTGTGTGTGGATGATTTTATACTGACAAGATATGACATGTTGATCCAGTATTACAAGGAACACCTTGCAAGATATTTCAAGATTAAGGATATTGGCTTGATGCACTACTTCCTTGGTTTGGTGGTGTGGTAGGGAAATGGAGAGATATTTGCTGGACAAGGGAATTACACCTCTAAAATCCTTCAAAGATTCCATATGCAAGATTACAAACCCATGGATACTCCTATAGGTACTAACTGGAGGAAAGAGGATGCTTATACAGGGAAGGCAGTAGATGGAGCTATCTACAAACAGTTGGTGGGGTGCTTAATGTACTTGGTGAACACAAGGCCCAATATTTATTTTGCAGTGAAGAAAGTTAGTCACATCATAATGGAACCTTCAAAGCTTCACTGGAAAGAAACAAAACATGTTCTAATATACCTCAAAGGCACAACATACTTTGGATTATGGTACAAGCATAATGATGGAGTGAATCTCCAAGGCTTCATAGATGCAGATTGGGAAGGGAGTTCCTTAGATAGGAAGAGAAAATCAGAAGCAATCTTCAGTGTTGGGTCGGAAACAATTTCTTGGTAGAATAGGAAATAGAGATTTATAGGACTCAGATCAACATAGGCCAAGTATATATTTTCTATTCAAGAAACATGCGAGGCTATTTAGATGAGGAATATCTTGGTTGGTATCTTCAATAAGGGGATGGAGCCTACATTGATCCATTGTGACAATCAGAGTTGTATAAAATTTTTGGCAAATCCAGTGTTTCATGATAGGTCCAATCATATAGACATAATGTACCATCATCTGAGAGATTGTGTGCAGATGAGGACTGTTATGTTACAGTACATTACTACAGAGGAGTAGGATACAAACATCTTGACAAAGGATTTGTCAAGAGGAAAGTTCGAGTTCCATAGGAGTAGTTGGCATTGTCCATAACCCTTTTCTTGCTAAGAGGGTGTGTTAAATTGTAGTAAGAAAAGAATTCATTTGACTTGTGCCTTCATCAAATGAAAAAATTCGAATTTCCACTTCAGTAGGATGAGTTGTCAGGAAGTTAGCAGGAGTGACACAACCAAATCACTCAGTTAAGTCAGTGAGTTTGAGTTTGTGGGCTATAAGTAGACTTTGTGAAAGTTGGTGGCTAAGATTTAGCTATTTAGATTTTTTATCTTTAATGAAAGTCAGTTATCTGAGCTCTAGTCTAGAATAGAGTCAGTATGAGTTCAATTGAGTAGTTGTAACTTTTTTAAAACTCAACCAACTCTCATGTAACTAGTAAACTTACTAAAAATATCCCTAGTCATGCATGCAATTCAAATTGCCTAGTGAAGTTGGAGAGAAAAGGAATAATGTAATCATTATTGTATGCTGGTGAGTGTACAATGTTTGCATGTAGCAGGTCAGATAATTTTCTCAAGAATTCCGCAAGGAAGTAGGAGCTTCCCTATTCATTAGGAGAAAGAATTGCACAAGGAGATAGGAGGAAGTAGGAGACCTATTTTGGCTAAGTATTTACTAGAGAAGAATCAAGAGGAGATCTATATTACACTGGAGATTGAGCTTCAAGCATTGAAGCAGTAATTTCAATTAATCATTGTTATCATATGATATAATACAAAAAGAGGAGGGTTTTTTCCCAGTTGGGCTCCCCAATAGAAATTATGTTCATTGTGATTGAATGATTGCATGTGTTTCTATTGCTAGTTTTCCTTCTGCATAATTTAGTAGAATAAATTTGTGTCTCTTTATATCAGTATGAATTCATTAGCAACTGAAAATTTTGATTTATTTCTACAGATTGAAGAAAGCCCTGTATGGACTTAATCAAGCCCCTAGAGCTTGGTACTCAAGATTGTATAGGTATTTGCAGTAACACAGATTCAGAAAGAGAAATGTAGACAATAATATCTATATAAAGGAAGATAAAGACAATATGATCATCATTGAAGTATACGTTGATAAAATAATTTTTGCAAGTGATGAGGATAGATTAAGTTAGAGCTTTGCAAAAGATATGCAAAATTAACTTGAAATGTCTTTGCTTGGGGAGTTGAATTTATTTTTTGGACTCTAGATATCTTAGCTAGATGGAGGCATTTTCATTTCTCAAACCAAGTACATCAAATAAATGTTGAAGAATTTCAAAATGGAAGACTTATTCCGAGACCTTTGCAACGATATATGGAACTCCCTCTAACTCCTCATGGTTGAGGAGATTTTTTCTTTTGAATATTCACTATACATTATGCTAATTTCACAAGGCAATATAGCCAATGGATAAGTCGGTATAGCTAGTGGAAAAGTCGACCCAATCTAGACATCGAATGCACTATAAATATGCACGAGAAGGATCATTTCAAGTTGTTCACTCAATTCAATTCGAGTCTATTCAAAAAAGTGAATAAAAGGAATTTATAGGTTCTTACCTCATGAAATATAAGTGAAGAGGAGCTGATTTGTTGTTGGGAGGAACCCAACTTGGCCTATATTCTGGCAAAGACTCTACATTTTTTGGGGAAAAGCACACAGTGGAGCGTGCAACATAGCACATTTTGAGGAATTAAACATACCACGAGGTGTCGTAAGGGCTTCGGGGTGGGTCGAAGCCCCTCCTTTTGGGGCCATAGTTTCTTGTTTTAAGGAGTCCATGGTATTTTGATGATTTAACCATACAATGTAATAGTATATATAGGGTAAAATAATAAGAGGAGAATCATCAATTTTTATCTAGATCAAAGTTATGGGTGAATTATGGTGATATGTAATTTGGTAGCGAAGGAGAGGCTCTGTAGCATGCAGAGGCCTGGAGAAGAGTCTGTAGCTGAGTGGGCAGAAAGCCTTCAACTTAGTGTGCAGGGCAAGAACTGTTTGTTGTTCAAATATTAATTATATTAAGAAATAGTTCTTGTGGACGTAGCCCTACACTGGGGTGAACCACATTAATTTGGTGTTCTTGTGTGATTGATGTGTATATTTTCTTATTATCTGTTGTAGAGTAGGAAATATTACAGTTGCATTTTACTTCAGCATAGTGATGGTTTATGGCTTTATATGGCATGGTTCCATTGTTGGGACCGAGATCTGTTTGAGGGATATGTGGATGTGGTACCTGTTGAAGAAGGAGATTCAAGACTAGATAGACTTGAAATTGCGAGAATTTTAAAATCAAGAAACATACACCCTCGTCTGAAATCCCAAGCTTGGTTAAAGAAGTATATTTTTATAGATCAATATGAAATTTTCTTCGATTATTTTCCTATTGATTTTTACGAGTGGATATCGAGGCTGATCGAAAGGAAGAACTATTTTAAGGGTCGACAACCTATGGTGTGGAATCCTGATCTGATACAATGACTCAAGAAAATTGACAATAGGTTTTCAAGGCATGTCGATTTCTGTACTGATAATATCTTGGGAGGATTCATTATTAAGTTCGCTCTAGACTCAACCGTGTCCTACAACGAAGTGGAACAAATATTATTCAAAGGAAAGCGAGGTAAGTATTTAAAATCTCTGAAACTTTGGATTAAGAAGCTTCTATGTGAAAAGGGAGTTTTACGGATGTAATCAGATTGCTAGTTTACTTATATTTGAAAGAAGAGAAAAAAAATATGAGCAAGGGATCAGAGTAATGCAAAGTGAAAATAGATATATAGTAGATACCAGAAAGATATCTCATGGACAAGACCTGAAGACCTTTATAGAGACTGATTATAGTCCTCTTTTTAGTTGATCTGAAAGTGAAAGAGAATAAATCCACCCTGATAACCCCACGTAAGTTCGTAGTATTCTCCCTCCCATACTAAGAGTATGCAGAAGCCGAAATCCAGTAATAGCCAAGGTTTTTTTGGCTTTCCCCCTCCCCCTACCCCTCCTACCCGCCATCCCCATCCCCCTACTCATCCCCTTCCCCCTCCATGAAGAAGTATGGATGATGATATTAATATACTTGTTTTCAAAGGAACTGTATTGGAGCCTCCGGAACAATTTTGGTTTTTATGTGAAGTTGTATGGATAATGAAGTAGAGAAAAAATGATAATATAAAGAAAGCACAACTCATTACGACATTGTGAGATAGAGCATTGACATGGTATATGAAGTATTCAAATAATCAAAACAGAACATTTCTAGATATTAAAAAAACATTGATAAGGGAGTTTAAGAAGCCGAAGTCTGAGTCGCATTGCATGGTCGAGTTGAAAGAGATCAAACATAAACCTACTGAGACTATTTGGGAGTTTGATCAGATATTTAAGGTGTTATTGGATCACGTAATATTTGACATATCTCAACAAAAACATTAAGCATGATTTATAGCTGTGTTGCTACCGCATATCAGATTTCCATTGATGCAACAAAATATAGAAAGTCAAGATGAAGCCCTATAGATTGCGATGAAATTGGAAGCTTCACCTATAGGAGATACTAATGTAGGCATGCAATGGATTCAGAATCAGCTGGAAAACCTAACCCTACAGATATAAGACATCAAGAAAAACAAAGAAGTTATAGAAGAAGTATGGTGTACGAAGTGCAGATCATTCTAAAGAATAATGCCCTATCTTCAAGGATTACATGGTTCTTGGGGCACTAAATATCTTGAATGCAAGGTCCAGCCTATGGTGTGAAATATGTAAGACTAGAGGCCAACATCATTCAGAAGACTGTTACTTGTTACAAAAACATGTATATAATCCAAGGAGTATATATCAAATTCTGCAAATCAGTAGGACACGATGAGAATAATTGTCGGGCTTGCCAACCAATGATGGAGTGCAGTGTTGACGGTTATAGAATGCAAGCAGAAGAGCATGGACATGAGGAAAATGGAAAACGTGGTGGTTAAGGAGGTTACCAAGGAAGAGGTCGAGGTGGTGGAGATAGTCGAGGACGTGGACAGATAATTTTCTATGACTGCTGCCAACTAGGTCATTTTGCGAGAGACTGCGAGAACCACACAATGGCATGTAAGTAATGTAAATCCTTTGACCATGTAATTGAAGAATGTCCTATACTTATGGTGAATATGCAAGAAAAGAGGAATCAACAACCAACATAGAATATTCAAATGATGACTGCTGAAAGGAGGACTGATAGACCATGAGTTAGTATTGTCACTAGAAGTGTAGTTGTGACTAGTAGTGATAAAGTAGATGAAAATAAAGAAACTAAAAGTGCATGGGTTAGAAATACTACTAAGAAATCTCATGTTTTGATATTAAGAAATAAAAAGAATTATTTATGGAATAAAAGTGAAGTTTTATGGATGTTGGAGCCGCGACCTCTAGTGCACATCCAAATCCCGATAAGAAAATTAACTGTGATGTATCATCAACTTCGATACAAAATCGAGCTTCAACACATGATTGAGCTCTGACATAAGACCAGGATTCAACAAATCAAGTAGGTATTTTAAAGTCTTTTCTACAGAATTGTATGAAATTGCTAAGAGATCAAAAGGTTGTAGAAGGGCTTTGGAATTTCATAGATTCTCATGCATCCAAAGAAACCTCGGAAGTGAGATATGCGCAATCAATAATTTTCATATATAGAAGAGAACCGAAAGAGAGATGATGCTTAGTGCGCAGATAGGAGGGTGTGCGATGGATGAAACTATTATGGATCTAGGATCTAATGTTAATGTCTTGACGAAGAAGACATGGAATGAATGGGTAAGCCAAAGCTACAATGGTCACCTATTCAGTTAAGGATGGAAAATCAACAAAATATCTTCCCTATGGGAAGAGTACTAGGTGTCACAGTGGATATTGAAGAAGTTCACACTACTGCTGATTTTGAAGTAATAGAGATCGTCGATGAAAGTAACCCTTATCCTGCATTGCTTGAAATTTACTGGGAATTTGACAATATGGCCATAATTATTCCGAAGAAGAGACAAATGATATTTGAAGGAAACAATATGAGAGTAATTGTTCCCTTTGATCCATCAAAAGGAGTAAGATACACAAAACGAGTCAAAGAAGAATACTGCGTAGTTGACACAGACAATATATATCAAATGAAAATGAAGGAACAAGATTGTGTTAACCCTACTATAGAAGGAAAGCTGAGTTGGGAGCATGATATTTCTTGTATCTTAGACTCAGAAGAAGAGTTGGAGAACTGGCATAATAGGCTACATGAAGTATCCACAAGGCTTTGTGCAAGAATTACCAAATCAGTTCGTTGTATGATATTTGAGGTATGTAACTTGCCTTCTTTTGATGGCTTAGGTGATGTAAATACTTTTCTTAATGATTATGAAGAACAAGTTCTAGAAAATCAAAGGTTGTTAGCCTTGGATATAGCCCTGAAAGATATCCCTTCTAGATGGTGGAATGACAACAAGAAGAATATAGGAGGTTGGTAGGAATGTGAAATACTAATGTGGATAAGGTTTGGATAGATAGATATAGAGATGGAGATAAAATATTATGGTGAAACTAATCATAGGAAGCATATCCAACTATGCACTACAACATGGAAGGAGATTCCACAACAAGAATGGGTACATGGCTTCATTCATACATTAGAAAGAATCCCTAAGAACTGGTACCTAGAAATAGAGCTTTTACATGGTACCGTGAACTAGGAAGACATGGTTGATGGCTTCATATTAACATTCAGATTTGAGGACGATTTCCCATACATATATTTGGTCCTTCAGACATTCAAGAAGAGGATATTTGAGAATGTAACCCCACTGACATGGAAGCAACCTGATTGGGATGCATAGATAGAAAATGAATTGGAGTGCTATAAACTTATTGCAGATGAAGAAGAATATCCTCACAACATCGACATAACAGAATCAGAAGGATATAACAAACATAATGAAGCCACTAAAAACCATGAAGGTAAACATAGGACCAGGGAAGGAACCCAAGTTTGCAACAATAGGAGACTACTAGGATGAGGAGACAGTCAGTAAAGTTACAAAGTTACTTCATGAATATCAAGAACTGTTTCCCACCAAGTTTTTAGAGATGAAGGATATAATAGGAGATCTAGGAGTCATGAAGATTCCCCTTAAGTCTGATGTGAAGCTGGTCAAACAAAGACCTTACAGGCTGAACCTAGAGTATAAGGAGAAAGTGAAAGTAGAGATTGATAAAATGATAAAAACGTGAATTAATGAAATTGTAGAAGAATCAAAATGGGTGATTCCCATGGGGTACATCGTGCCTAGCTTTAGGATTGCAAATTTTACAGATATGGCAGACCGTAGTATAATAAAGGGAAGCATGTCATAGTTACTTAATTTGGAGGAAGATATATTTATAGAAGGATTCCATTAGCCGGTACAGAAAGCAAGAGAAAATTCCTGGCATGACAGACATATTAAGAAGAAGAAGTTCTCCTTTATAACAATAAGTTTGTAAAGTTTCCAGGAAAATTCAAGATGCATTGGTTGGTCCCATACATTATCAAGCATATTACTGATGGAGGCACAGTTCAATTAGAAAAGTTAAATGGAGAATTGGTTCAAGGAAGAGTAAATGGCAACAAGTTGAAGCTATAAAAGGACAAACTTGCCCCTACAGCTTCGCTCTGAAGAAAGGAGAAAAGTCTTGGTGCCACCTATAGTTGAAAGTGGGCACTGGACTATAAATTATGCTGTAGAGAGAGATTTGACGTAGGAATTTACTTCACTAAATTCTGGATTATGTCGAATTTCGTAGGAACCTTGATGTATGAGGGGTTTCTTCATTACAATATGGGATGCGTCGAAGTTCGCCCAGGAAATATGACCGTTAAAAAGGAAAATTTCCATTGAAACACAGAGAAATATGCATTTATGAGGACAAATTGATCAGATCTGGTGATAGATATGAAATTAATGAAAACAATCTAAGCTAATGATGGGGATAGAAATTGAGATTTGTTATAAAAGCCACATCCTACCTAGATTTTTCACTTTGTTGTTCTGAGAGTTCGAATATTGCTATTGCAGAGAATTTGTAGAAATTTTCATGATCGTATGTCGTATGAGGACTCCTCTGAAGAAATTATTCATCTATTTAGTGATAAGAGCTTAGCTAGATTCATAGAAGCATTATCTGATATTCCCGCAACAACATCACCACAACCTGGACCCACACATCAGATATATTTGCGAAAGAAAATGACCAGAGAGGAGATAACAAAGAGGAAACAAGAAAAGAGACTTGTTGAGCCTCATAAAGAGCCCAAACATGTAGGAGATAGTGAAGAAGAAGCAGAGCGAGTGCGAATGTAAACGAATGGCTCACTTCGCAGTTAAACACTTAGGTAGAGAGAGAGCGAGCTTCATTGAAGAAAAAGCTCGACTAGGCGATCCGAGAGAGGGATAAGGCGGTACAGTAGTAGTAGAAGCTGAAGGAGGTGGTCTAAGAAACATGCTGCGAGGTTCTGGAATTGATGTCTAATAAGAGGAACCAATGGAGGACAAGGTCGCAAAGCTTGAACTTGTAGTAAAAGGATACAAGGATAAGATCATGGACGTGCAATTTACATATGAGATTAATATCAATGAGACACAGATGAAGCTACAAACAAACACACCAGAGGAAGTGAGAGAGAAGAAGGAAGTCGACCTGAAGGCTGCAGTGGCCGACATATCCATAACAATGGAAAATTGTGGGAAGATATTGAATGCGAGCTTACAAATTTGGACTTCGTTGTAAGAGAATCCAAATGTGTAGAGACTACAAGAGGATATTCAACAGAAGCAGCAGTAGATGGAGGAGATTCAGGAAACTGTGAGAACCTTACCAATCTCACAGAAGCTCACAAAGTTCAATGAGGGAAATTCCCCACAGAAGAAGATAGCTGAGGAGATGAGGAAGGAAGAGAAGACTCTGACAGAGAGAACTCAACCATGGCAAGATGAGGCTCTCCAATTGTCCCAAGAAGTGGATAAGAAGATTCAAGAGCTTCGTCAGAGAGAGAAGGCAGTGATGCATAGGGATACGGGACTGGTGACAGAAGCATTGTTGAAGGAAGTGCATAGTGAAGAGAAGCGGGACACGAAAATTTTTTAGCAGTTCAATAATGCCTACAAAAAAATTGCAACAAAGATAATAGGAAAATCGACTATGTGACTCGGGACGAGTCACCTGTGAGTGTTAGGGGCCTGTTGGGCGCAACCTAAATTCGCCTAGATTTTGGCAAAGACTCTGCATTTTGTAGGGCGGAGCGCATAGTGGAGCGTGAAACAGAGCACATTTTTAGGAATTAAATATATCGCGTGGTGTCGTAAGGGATTCGAGGTGGTTCAAAGCCCCTCCTTTTTGTAAAAGCGCACAATTTTGTAAGGGATGAAAGGTTTTGGGGCCATATTTTCTTGTTTTAAGGAGTCCATGGTATTTGGACCATGGTATTTTGATGATGTAACCCTACAATGTAATAGAATATATAGGGTAAAATAAAAAGAGGAGAATCATTATTTTTGATCTAGATCGGGGTTATGGCTAAATTATGGTGATCTGTAATTTGGTAACAAATTAGAGGCTCTGTATCTAAGTGCGCATAGGCCTGAAGAAGGGTATGAAGCTAAGTGCCCAGACATCCTGAAACTTATTGCGTAGGCCAAGAACAAGTTGTTTTTCAAAGATTAATTATATTAAGCAACAATTATTATGAATGTAGCCCTACATTGGGGTGAACCACGTTAATTTGGTGTTCTTGTGTGATTGATGTGTATAATTTCTTATTACTTGTTGTAGAGTAGCGTTTATTATAGTTTCATTTTACTTCAGCACAATGATGGTTTATGGTTTTATATGGCATGTTTAAGTAATTAATCTAACGCGACGAGTGATTTATAAGTGCTAAGAATAAGATAACATAATAATACCACATCTCCTAGTCCGTCAAGGATGCAAAAAATTGGTTCTGCATCCTCCCATAGTCACTTCGAGTGAGACTGTGATCTGCTTGCAGGTCGTTGCCGAAATGGCTAGTGATCAAGGGTTTTGTTGGTGCGTAGTATAGAATGAACTCGGGTTAGCCCAAATCAATCCAAAATTTGTAGAGACTTTATAGTAAGCATTTTTGGCACATATTTTAAGGGTTTTTTAGCTTATTTTAAAAGGAATTTTGGCACAAATTTTGAAGGTTTTTGTCCCTAGTATTTAGAAGGATTATTGTAGACATGTTCTTGATGACCAAATTTTAGCCCCTTTGAAGGAAAAATTCAAATCTTTGTAGAGGGTTGAAATTCCAATGTTGGAAGGAAATTTTTTACGCATGTCATAAGAGCAGTGACCTGTCCCTGTTGAGGACAAATTTCAGGGCCAAAGTTATGGTGTAAAGAAGGTCGAAATCATAATTGTTTTGAGGGCTAAATCCTTGTGTGTTTGAAGGTGATTTTCAAGTTTGTTGTGAAGATATAACACTATCCTCTATTGAGGAGGCTAAACCCTATAGAGGAGGTAGAGTTCTAAAGGGCGAGTTCTAATGATAAGGAGGTCAAGTTCAAGGAACATTTGTTGAGGGAAGAAGGTCCTATTTAGGAAGTTGATTACCTATTTGAAGGAAAAAGGAGTGGCTTCTAGAAGGTTAACATTTATTTAACTAATATTGACCCTTGTACAAGCTTTGGTGTTGATAAATCAACGAGTCAGTGCTTCATTTTAGTTGGTGCTGATAAATCACGGAGTCAGTGCTTCCTTTTAGTTGGTGTTGATAAACTAGGGATTTGGTGCTTATTTTCAATTGGTGATGATAAACCAAGGAGTTGGTGCTAATGAATTTGAGTGTACTATTTATATATATTAATAAAAGCATTTCATGGTTTTGACATAAAAATATTTGTATTCTTTATATTTATGTGATTTTCGTTATACCCATGGATGCAGTTACAAGTCTTTGAAGTTAAAAATTGTTAATATTGATTCACCCCCTCTCATTATTGCTGAATATTCCTTCAATCTCCCATTTAGGAAAAAAATCCAACATCAAACGAAATATTCAAATCCTTTCCTTTATGTCTTAAAAAATGATTGCAATGATAATTTGATTCCATCCATCATTGATTTATAAACTCTCATCGCTATGCCACTGGAACAATTTGTCACCACAAATCTACTTAAATATTAGAATCTATACTATGTAGCTTAACATTTCCTCTAGATTTTAGATCCTTTAATAGTTGTTTTTTATACTTGAATAAATAAATTAGAATCATAGAAATATAGATTATAAAGAAAAACACACACCATCCACAAATTACAAACATTCGCTAGGAAACCCTTACGAGAGAAAACCTAGCTAGAAAGTGAGGCCACTTTGCTCTCATTTCTCTGACATGGAAATATAAAAACATAAAGGAAGATGTAATTTATATGGAATTACCTGATATCTGTGGCATGTAAGGCTACTACAAAAATGTATCCCCCTCTGTTTTGTGCTATAACTTCCCACTCCCGATTGCTATTTTGAACTATGGAACATAATACAATAACATAGAGTGTCACCCCTACTCCTCCTAGTGGCTTGATATTTAACATATCTTGACAACCAATTAGGGGTAAGGTTGGACTCCCTCAACCATTAAATAGAGTTATAAGTTTGAACCTTCTAGTCTTATTCAAATTCCATATGCATGAGTAATGGGTGATGATGTGGCATCCACTCATACCATGGTGGTTACGTATCAGGTCAACTTGCAGGAGGTATAAATTTTGCATACGAACACTCATTAACACAATTTTTGCATTGTTCTAAAGGTATTTGAATTTAAATAAATATCACAAATTTTGACACGAAATAAATAAATTTATATCACCAAACAATTATGTTTGATGCCTCAAAATGGCTCCAGAGGGTTTCATACCCCAATTCTCCAGGGCCCCGTCATTAAAAATGACTCTAGAAGATAATTCCTCCAATATTTCCACTTTGAAAGCATTGACATAGATGAAAAAAATTATAATCATCCAATTCAAATCAATCACGATTATAAACTAGTATTTTTTTTGTGCCCCTAATTTTATACTATTTCTTGCACAAGCATTGGTAATCCCATATATTATGAATATACCAACTTAATATATTTTATTTTATATTATACTTAGATGGGCGTTGTATGTGCATTACCTCATGGAAACATTTTAATAGCTATTTGTGTAGGTTATGTTATATTAAGTGCCATGTACATGATTGACTCTTAACATTCAAATAAAGTTATTGATAAACATTAGGGGAATTTTTAGGTAAAAAATGGGCCTTAAAACAAAAAATGTACTAGAAAAATTAACTTTAAAAGAACCACTAGGATTTTAGATGATGATGTCATCCTAAGGGACAACTATTTTTGGAGGGAAGAAAAAATCTTTTTTTTTTAAATTGTATTTTCAGTTTTTCTCCTTATATATTAACTCAAATTTCAAGGGTAGACACCCTTTAGATGAAAAATTAAATTCCACATCCAACGAGTACCCACTCTGCATACAGATTCTGAGTAGACCCACATAAAAAATGTAAATACATGAAAAAACGTATTCACATGCTTTTATTTTTTTTAAACGTGGGTCTACTTAGAAGTATGCAGAGTGGGTACTCGTTGGATGTGGAATTTAATTATGAATCCAATGATTGTCTACACTTGACTTTTGAGTAAACATATAAGGATATAAGCTAAAAATACAATGAAAAAATTGTTTCCTTTATTTTTATTTAAAAATTCATAACTCTTATTTTCTTATTTTCCTTAAGAGGCCCATTTTAGACCTCAAAATTCCCCTAATGTGACATTCATTTATTATATGGCATTTTTATATCCATATTTTATAGTAAGAATATTATAAGTTACCCATTTTGATAATCTCCTAGAAAAATGATATTTTTTATTTTTTTTCCTTGTTTACTAATCGTTGTAAGCATTCCTTTGTAATGTGAATTTGTACTCAATGTAGGGCCCACACTACGTGGACACTACTTACATTTAAAATAAAAAACAATAATTTTATTTAATGCAAATAAACCTTATAATGTTCATGGTGTTACTTACATATTCCAATCAATTTATAATAATGAGATTCTTTGTGAAATTTCCATCTACATACATTGTTGAGTAGCTAACTCGATCAATGCATTTTCCTTGCTAAAGGCACATAAGATAATAAGGTGGCTAAGCCCATTATCCATATGGATTTCTTAATACATCAAACAGGTTTCTTTATATGGTGTTTCATTACTCTAATAGGGTTATTTTCCACCTTAAGTCAATTTTTTTCTCACATGGTTTATTACTTTTTTAAAACCCTTGACTTATTTAGAACACAGATTGAAAAATCATTCCTAGTGAGCATTATTTACCCATTACCGTTGATCTCCTTCACTGGTGTTGAAGTGATATCTCTTCCACAATCCACTTCCTTTCCTCTCTTCCTCATTTTATTCCTTGCCTTAATAAGGTCCACAAAAATACTCATCATTATTCCTCACTTGGTTAATTCTATTGTGACCAATTATTTTTTGGATGTTTCATTTATTTTAATTTGGGTTCTTAATTTTAATTAATTTAAAAAATGTACCTGATACTCTTTATATAGACGAGTGGGTCCCATCAACTTTGGACATCGGTAAGAGACATGTGGTAGTTGAGATAATGTTGAGACGATCCCTAATTGGTTAGATAGGTCCAAGCAAGTAGGTTATATAAAAGGTATCCATGATATTTGATATCTTGACAATGATGTCATCAATTTTATCCAATTGGTAAAAATATTACGCATAAAAATTCTAATACAAGAAGGGTTGTTGGCTTGATACCCTTATGATCAAGTTAACATCAAGTTAAATAACTAGGTTAAAAAAAATTTCCTTGGAAGGAATGACTTTATCACCCTACAACCTTGATGCTGAAATTTTGAATTTTTTATAAATATTAAAAAAATATTGATGAAGTGGAAAATGATGGCACAATTATGACATCATCCTCCATGATCCTACATTAGATAATGACTTTCCCTCTATAATGCCATGTTAGATGACGTGTCCCCTAAAATTTCATGTCAAATGATGATGTGTTCTTAAAAATATGTCTTGTGATCAAGTTACATTATCAGCCTCAAGAGTTCTCATTTGTAAAGGATAGTTTGGTGACTTGTTATCCTAAGGTAGAGAGTGCAAGTTGAATCAAGTCAGGCCTATGGGGTTATGAAAAAGGGTTTAAATAATGATGATGTCAACTTGAGTCAAATTAGGACAAAATTATCTGGTCATAACTCATTCTAAGATAATGGGATGGGTCAAGGGCATAATATGTTAATTCCTTTAACTTCCAAAACTATTCCAAGTATGAAGCATAATAAAAGTGAAAGGGTGTCTTAGTGCCCAATTAAATTGACTCCAATGCTTGGGCCTTAAACAAAGGCAGTGGGGAATCCAATTTCAAAATGCACCAATTCTTGATATATTTATAAGTATAATACACACTTCAAGAAGGTTAAAGGTTTTATATGACAATTAATGCCAATTTAACGACATGTCTTCCCTATTACTTCCTAAATTATCACCCTTATGAAAGTCCCAATTCTGATGCTACTAGAGTAAGCACACTTGGGAAATGCACTAGTATCACCTTAGTATGATTTCCCCTTCACTTTAGGTAAGCTCCTAGAAGCCATGGGGAGTATCCTACTCTATGGAAGAAAAAATATCAACTAGATCATTGTAATACCGCGTAAAATTCACATCAACAAATGCACACTTCAACATATGTTTAGAAATACCAATTCGTTATAAGTGAGAAAATTCCTTAGGTATATTGAACAAGAAACTAGGGCAAAAACCAAAAAAATATAATGAGGGTTAGGAACTAATTAATAAGTACTAGTTCTAAAATCAAATCAAGCTATAGTATGAAATACCAATCAACACATATATATCACTCAATAAATGTAAGAACAAGTTCCCTTTTGGTGCACAAGAGTAAAATATGACTGTATAAACAAGACCATGAGATATTCTTTAGCTTGATAATATGCTGAAATAAGGACAACCCTATTGCTGTGCACAAATTTCAAATAAGATTTATGATGAAAAAACATAGAAAATGTGAATATTGAGCGAGGAAAAAAAACCCTAGTGTTAAAACACACTTGGAACAATAGAACTTGGTTCTTTTTCTAGTGATATAAAAACAATCCAACAATGATTAATTTACAATCCCAATGATAAATAAGCATACAATTAGCTCAAATTAGTAAAAAGAGGTGATGAATCCCCATAGGGTTTCACCAATTTTTCTCTGAATGAAAAACACTATTAAGCACTCATAAGATGAATTACACCATTGAATTGTGTTATATCATCTTTGGAAACAATGTATTAGTGAAATATATGCTAAAGTAGGGTTAGAATGTACCTTAGGGTCAAACCTTGGCTTTTGATGTTTTACGATAATTGATTTTTATGATTGTAATTTAATTTTTAGAATTATTAAACACTTGAAATCAGCCCACAAAATGTTAGATAAACTTGTGGGGTTTATTTCCCTATTAGGGTTGAATATCAACAATTTAACATAAACTCTTGGAAAAATATGTCTAGAAAATGAAATAAATTGCTAACTTTGCATTAGACAATAGGAAAATATTATTTGTGGGATTTTTCTTATATATAGAGAGAGAGAGAGAGAGAAAATACTTTGGGTTTTATAATTTTTGGGTTAGTTGTTGGGAGTTTATCTTAGTGCTTTATCATAGTTATGGTATATGGGGTCAAGTATAATCCTATAAGATTTAGTTATTCAATGATTATGGATTAGAATGAGAGGCTAGGGTATAGAGACCAAATAATCCCTTGTCTAGTCAAGACAAACCATGAAAACCAAACCCCTACAAGAAGGGTTTCCTGAAAGGACTAACCTTCACCAACAAGATCAACAATTGATTGGAAAATAATACTTAAAACCCATGTCAAGGAGCATAAAAATAAACAATAAAAAAGGTTGATCACTTACCAATCCAATCAAGGAGAATGGAATAGATACAAACACTAGACATTCTCCTTCCAAATGATAAGTTTCCCTTCAAATGGACTTTTATTTCTTGCTAGCAGTAGCCTTGAACAATAATAAATATATCTTCAATGAACTAAGAAAGAGAGAGCTACAAGGCACTGACATCAAAAAAAGAATTTTTTTTTTTATTAATGGCTATAAAAAATGATTTTCAACAATTCACAACAATTTGGAATGGGAGGAGAGCATTTATTTATAGATTAGCTTATAACTCCTTTCTATTCTTTATTCACTAAATTTAGGTTAATTAAACAACATAAAAGTGGCTTGTTATCCACACAAGTAAGGAGACTAAGTAAAAAATACAAGTAAATGATATCACATGTGCATTAAATCCTCATGGCAGGGGATTCCCCTTGAACAAGTGTCCAACTACCAATTATCTTCCAAAGGCCCCTAATATATGTGTAAGAAAAAAACCTCATCCCAGGTGCCAATATTCCTTCCTACAAATACTCTAAGGTAGTTGAATGAGCTTCCAAGGTCAAACATCCTCAAAGTGGTGACAGGGGATGGCTCCTCCAAAAAAATCTCTATAAAATTTCAAGATATTAATCCATAACTTCCAAAATAAGTCTCAAATAAATTCTCACTCCCATACCTCAAGCCAAGGTACTTGCATAAAGCATGGGAATGGCTTACCAAAGTCCAAAAACCATTCATACAACCCTCAACATCCACATTAACGTCCAATTACATGGGATTATCCCTCAATTTCAACACATAAATATTCACAGGGAAATTTTAATTTGTGTCCACATCATCAACATTATTTTAAAGGAGCGCCACATCATTTATTTAAGGTAAAATTTACTCAAATGACCCCCTTCCAAGTCATCATATGTCCAAAATATCCCCATGACTATGATAAAGTAGTCACACATGGGTTTTGGCCCTCATAATGGATGCCCCAAAGGTGAAAAATAAGGAGAGTGCTCAAGGATTCTCCATGTGGAATGTGTAGATGATGTCCATATGTGTACAAATAACCCATCCATGCCTTTTTGAATGTGACCAATGCCTTTATGAATGTGAGAATGCCTTGAGAAATGTGAAACTAGATGAATAAAAGCAACACCATCTCCTTACCAATGTGCCATACATACATAAGAGAAGGAGCCCATGTAGGGTACAAAATAGGGACGCTAAATGATAGGTATGACAATATTTACATAGTGTAATCACCTTTACAAAACATATAAAATAAGTGAGTGATTAGGGGTCCTTGAAGATCATGTATCTTATTATATTCACCCCAAGATGCATGAATACCTACCTAGGACATAAATTCCAAAAAAATTTGGGTGCTACTACCATCAAAGGATAGTTGACCATTGCAACAAAGCCAAGCACCTTGAATTGGAGACTAAAAGGATTGTCCATGGCCAATGACCAAAGTGGTTTGGGATGCCAACTAGACAAACACTTTTAAATCAATCATCCCAACATGACCCACATATAATACATAAATACATCATCATCACACTTTTGGCTCATCATGATGGTCACCTTTGACAAAACAATGTAGGGTAAACTGTAGAGAATTTGAGCTGTAACACTCCTTATTTGTGAAACTAAGACTATAGATTTCGTTTTACACATTCTATGGATGAACAAATGGCCCAATCAATCAATACCTCAATTGGCTACTTTCTCCAAAAATGGACTAAGGATGGACATGGAAACATTTCTAATGGAGGAGAATTCCTTATTAGGATCAAATCAGGTAAATGATTGAGTAAACTTGATTATGGATTATATTTCCCTAATCTTACATTTTCCTAGATGTTTGATAAATCAAATTATTTGAATTATACTTATGTCAAACAAACCCAAGAAAAGGAAAGCCTCCATACCCCTAATACTTTGTTACTTAATTAACATAATACAAAACTATAAAATCCATGGATTCACATGGAAAATCACTATTAAACGTAAGAAAACAAGTCTAATACAATTGGTCCACATCAATAAGTGACACATGGAAATGTATCAAGCAATCTTTCAAAGAGGGAAAATATATGATACACATTATAGTTTATTCATATCAAGCTTGAGGTGTGCGAATAAGACATCTTGCTGATATGGAAAAAGCTTGATAAAAACAAGAAGGTACTCTGTAACAAAAATATATATGGACCTTAACTAAATAGGATTAATGTGAAACATGAAGTGTACTTGCTTTCTTAAGGAGCTCAAATGATTTACTATATTTTAAGGTGACACCTTCATTGCACAAAATGTTAACCTATTAATAAGAGAATACAATGTTTCAATTTATATTGTAAATTCTATTATTTACAACAATATATAAACTACCAATTATGCTTGAAGGCTTATTACATTAAATGATTGATCTTTTTCACAATATAACTCCCTAATTTATAACCATAAATTTTAGCAATAACATTAACATATTTTAAATGGGAAGAAGCATTGCATTCAAAAAAAAAGTTCATAAAATATCATTGGATATATGAAGATACGGATCTAAGTTGCTTCACTTTTGGAGTACTCTTTCTAAGGGAAAAAGAGGGAATAATGACCACCTTAGCCAATTCTCAAGAGCTTCCCACTTTCCCCAAAGATCTAGTATGTTGCATAGGCTGGCCTATGAGGGTGATAAGTAGTAATGGATTGATCTTGACACACACTTGCTCAAATTCATGATGTGGATTAAACCCTAGATCGAAACCACTCAAGAGAAAATCTCTACATAAGGCATGTGAATGATAATATCTCATTGAATTGTCACCATGCATACATAATCTTAAATAACTTCTTAAAAAAAAATTAATATGTTTTTGATAGAAAATATCTTAAAAATCTACTAAAATATTTCAACCAATTATGATGATAAAAATAGTTATAGTTAAGATCTCAACTGATCACAAGTGGCAAGATCCGAGGGTTAGCTCAATTGGTCAAGTCCTTGTAATTAAATAAACTTTCCTATTAAGAGGTCATAGGTTAAATTATATTGAAACTCTTGGGGCTAGACTCCATGGTTGAACCGACATGAAGTGATCCCTTCAAATGGTTTTTCCACGTACAAATATTATATGGGCATAACAATCATTGTTCTATGGGGTCCATGAACCACATTGAAAAAAATACTAAACACAAGTGGAAACAAACCACAATTATATTTAAGCTATACCAATGTCATACAAAATGAATAATATGGATATCATAAAAGGATATTAGGGATCCTTATCATTCTCCCCAACAACAAGAGCATTGGTTTCTAATGATTTCATAATGACAAGGAAAATTATTATGAAACTGGTGCTAAGAAACCATCAATCATGATGCTTAAGGTGCCCCTTTTTCATTAACAATGTTGGAAGGAATGGATTCCTATAAAGTTTTAAAAACTTGATTAACAATGTATGTTGAAATTTTAGAACAAGATCTTTAAGATGACTAGTTATGGGTTCTATCTCCAATGTCAACTTTTGATATGTGTTGATAACATTGTGGATGCCAAATTGATTCAAAATATCATTCCAAATAGAATTTTGAATTGGAAGGGAAACTTTATGTGAAGAAAAATATTGATTTTGTTGGGATCAATGAGAAGAGGAAACAAAATCAAAATTTCCAAGAAAGGAGAGAACTTTGTAACAAGTGAGAAACATTGAAAATTTTAGACTGTTCACCTAATGTAGTGTCATGGCGTAATTGAGGCTAAAGAAGAGAAGCAAGAGAAAGAATTTTTTTGGCAAAGGATGGAACATGATAGAAAGGGGTGTACAAATTTCCTCTATAACTATTGAATGGACTTGAGACTACAAATGTGGTACTAAATGATGCTATCATGCCTACTTTTGTTGGATGAAGGATAAAAAATGTTAATTGAGGGAACACGATGATTTGGAAGTTCAATCATACTATGGCAATGATACTTTTGTGTTACATTTGTGTAGACTTATATAAGTATTATTTAATGCATCACATTGGTATTTTCAATTGTATTAGGATAGTCTCCCAGTCAACGAACCCCGTAAATACAAATCATTCATATCATAAGTGGCCTTATCCAAGAATTTAGAATGAAAAAATAAATAAATAGTGCATGTGTGCATAACCTATGAGGATGAAATATTACCCCCCTATAAGTACATATGGATGGGGATGAGGGTTTATGATGGATTTTGTTATCGAATTTTCTTGTGAGACATTGTCAAGGATAATTAATGGAACTAAATGATGTTATTGTGTATAGTGTTGTTGGATCACGAATAAAGAATGCTAACTGAGGGAAAAACATGATTTGGGAGTTAAGGATACTATGGCTAATATATTTTTGTGTTTTTCCTTTGTGTAGAATTATATAGTTTTTATGTAATGGATCACATTGGGATTTTCAATCATATTGGGATATTCTCCTAATAAACAAACCACATAAATACATATCAGTCAATCACAAGTTAATTTATCTACAAATTTAGAATGAAAAAAATTGAAACAATGCATATGTGCATGACCTATGAATATGAACTATTACCCCATCTAAGTGCATATGGATGGGGATGAGGGTTGATTATAGACTTTGTAATCAAATTATCTTGTGAGATATTGTCAAGATACAAATAATGGAGAAATTATGGAGGAGATATGCTCATGTGCTAAATACATATCACAAGATTTTGAAGGATTAAAGTGCTACACCAAGGTGACTTTATTAGGTCTCCTCAACTCTTTATGGGTCATATATTCACTAAAACCTTCAATAGGGGCATCATCATATTTTACATTAGGAGGCCATACAATCAAGATTTTTTTCTTCAATATCAAATATCCAAAGCTATCATGACTTGGTGTCCTATATTAATAACAAAGCTCGTAAAAAAAAATAGAATAAGAAGATATTTTAAAAAATGATGATAAACCTATAATACAAGAAGTTGCAGGATTTAACATGCAGAACTGAAAATGCTTGAGCCAGGTGGATTAAATTGCTATTTGTGTTGATGTAGAAATTTCTCTTTGACCAATTGTACTTGATTATACACATCATCAATTGTGGTAATTTATACATACTTAAACTCACAATAAGAATGTTCCTGCAATCCACTTTTCAACTTAAGGATGAGTTTTCCAATTAGATAATCAATACTTAGAATAATTACAAGTGGTTGAATTGATAGATGTAGTATTATATAGACATTTTGAATCCTTAAAAAGGTGGGGCCCTTGATGTTCGTATCTTGTAAAATACTGGAAGCATAAAACATAAGATGAAGGGATTCCATAAACAAAATCCTAGTAATGAATGGATTTTAGTCTACTACATGTTATGCAATAAGAAATTGATAAGACATGAACATCAATTTGTTGAATGTAATCTTCTCACCATAAGGGATTTGATTATAAGTAAACCATGTCTTTGGATTGAGTATAAATTGGTCAAGCACTTCTGGATCATGAGATACATCGTAAATGGGAACCTCACATTGACATAACATGTAGTAGGCTTGCTGGAAAAATATTGTTAATCTTATCGACTATTGACATAGTGATGTTGGAAAGTATTGCCACCTTTTCAACAAACAAGTGTTGCATCTTAGTCCAAGTGATCATTGTATTTGATGCACGTGAAAATTATCATTACAACAATCCATAGAAATTTATTTCCTGAGGAAGTTTTATTTTTAGAAAAATGACCTCCCCTTTTGAAAATTAAGTTTTTCAATAATTTTGTTCTAAAGAATATACACCCTAATTATTAAGCTTCAAATTACCCTAAATGTCTAGGAATTTTCCTAGCCTTCAAGTATTGAAAAAGAACAAAAGAGTATAAATTCTATGCCACGAAAGATATAATGTTCTTTCATAAAAGAAAATAAACCATCCAAATGAATTGGAATAAGTGATCTCCATGTGCAACTTCATGACTCTTTCTCATTGTGTACTAAATCTTGATTAATAAAAGATAAAATATAAAAAATAAAATCTTAATTGAGAATAAACATTTCTTTTAGAAATCACCAAAACACACCCACATAAAAGGTAACAAAATAATATAGAGAAATAACCATCAATGTAGGGTAATGCAATCAAATACTCTTTGCAGAAGGAATCACTCCATAAGCCATGATTTCTACAATCCAATAAACAAGATTTAACATACACCATATTATTAATATAAAGAGTGCTCCACACATTATTAATATAAAAATCCCTTAAGGTGGGTAACGTTTTAAAATGATATTTTTATGGAAGGAATCCAATCTTGTTCACTTGCCTCTTAAGGCTCGTTGATCTCTCAATAAGCTAAGATCCAAATAAAATATTCTTCCGCACATAATTCTTAAGGACCTCATCCTTATTTATATTTAATAAGTAAACCTAACCATAAAACCTCCTAACTACCTAATGGACCTTATTTAATGAGGCCACATTACATTATTCTACACTAACTACCATAGCATGTCTTATTGAGTAATAACAAGCATAGTGAACCTAGTCCATCTTACATTGAATGGCCGTCACTATTATTACTCTAATGGGCCCTTCACCCCCACACTATATCCCTAGGAAGAATCCCAACATATTGAAATTATTTGAACATTTCTTCTACAAACACATAACCTATGTTCATTGCATGAAAAGCATACCCACATGTGCAAAGGATGCCATAAGAGCATGCTGTATTAGAGCCATAACATAGAACATGTTCTATTTTTCATCATGGCTACAAAAATGCTAATTTTGAAGGATAACCCACGACTATTTCATTATGCCAATGCTCAACAAATGTCTCAATCATTATTAATAAATATGACTAAGAAAGATCCCAAGATCTTATTATCATAAATTCTTATGTGGCTTGGATAAGAAGCTAGATAGGGATGAAGCATGAAAACACCAATGGAGAAAAAAAGTGCAAAAAATACATTCAACTAGACCGTTTCCAATTTTGAAGGTCCAATATAGATCACAACACTATCTAATATAGTAATGTTGGAAAGGGTGCAAGGAAAAATGTTGCATTGATTTTCCAGTGTTCACGGTAACATTGATTGGGACAACACTATAGTTGTATGGATCTTAAAATAAAAAGAGATCCATCTCGTATTAGATTTGCATGACCAAATTTCGAACAAAGTTCCATGTGATATTACATGTTATACATACCCTAGCATAATAATCAAGACCCATTTTGAAAATAAAGTTCATGAACCAAATATTGTGTAACAAGTTAAGACAAAATGAAACAATCTTCAGCAAATTTTCACATGATTATAGAAAAATTGATGAAAAAAATGGAAGTACAACATTCCATATCAATATATCTCCAATGTTCTAAAGATTGATCAATTATAATTCAAGAAATCAAACTACTTTAGCCCAACAATAAAACTAGCGTCCTCAAGCAAGGGCTATCTTGGATGATGCATCAAGAACCCCAGGAAGGAAATGAAGCAAGATTTATCCAAACCTAGAACTAGATACAAGAACAAAAAAATAGAGAAACAAGGAATAGCTAAAAAAACTCAAGGTTGGATTAGAATTTTCTAATACCACTAATGTGGATTGAGACCAAAATTTTGTATAAGATATGAAAACCACAATGTCCCATTGAATTTTCATTAAGCATACATAATATTAAATATATTTTTACAATAAGCTAACATGTGTTTCATATCACATATCTAAACAAAGTACTTAAAAAACACACTAATCACAATTATAACATATTTAGAGATACGATCTTGACTAATAAAAAATGAACCACAAATATTTTTATACTATACTAAAGCTACAAAAAACAAATAATATATATATGATAAAAATGTTAAGAATATCTATCAATGCATTTCCTCCCTTATTTTTGGTTACCCTACCTAAACACGCTAAGATGATAATTTAGTACATTTAGCTTGTATGACAATTTGAGCTAGTGCAAGCTCTCATATGGGAATATGATCACTTAAACAAGCGAAGGTGGATTTCATAATTATATTATGATACTATAATGTAAAGATATAGCTAGCTTAATTAGTGTTTGACCATTAGGACATTTTTGGATAATGATGTACCTATCAATATTCATGATGATGATGATTCATTAAATTATAAGAAAAAGGACAAATCCAGGTAACCCTTAAAAGATAAAATATTATAATTGGTATGAAATTGATGCTTACAATGAGTGAATGAGATATTTATATGTAAAAATGGATGGATGGGTCATGATGAAAATTTATGACCCTAGGGAATAAGAACTAATAATATAAACGATTTAACTAGGGATTCATAATTAACATGTGAATCTTAATTACTAATTACAAATAGACATTTAATATATATTTAGCTATGAGACAAGTCATTTCTCTTTGAGATGTTTTGTTGTTGAAATAATAATATGGAAAAAATGTTAGAGTTAAATTTTCACCATAGATCTATAAGATATCATTCTTTTCATCTCACACATGATTGTTAATGTTCATTATGAAAACTAACAATTTGATCTCTCAAGTAATTAAAAGAGTGTATTACATATGACAAGGATTCAAGTAATAATAAGTTAATGACTTTGAACTTATGCGTACATTTGGATGGTGGGGTGAATTAGTATAAGATCCATTTCTAATTTTAAATGGGAATTCATCAATAATTCATTAATTTCAAAATAGTAAATGCATGTAAACTCAAATCACAATACACAAAGTTTAATGTGGAAACCCTTGTGGGAGAAAACCACAAAAATCTTTATTTATAAATGTCTATAGGCACCAACCTATTGTTACAAATATTGTAGGCAACAATCTAATGTTACAAATCTTGTAGGCACCAAAATATTGGAGACACCAATATCCTCAGTTAAGCACCAACTTAGGAAGATATTGTATAGGCGCCATCCTATTAGAGACACCAATCTCCTTGGCTAGGCACCAACCTAGAAAGACCTGTATAGGCACCAAGCTAATGCCTTTAGACACATGTTACTTCTAAATTCACCTACATGCTTCATACTTTAGGTATTTCACAACACCATGATACCTTTAACTTTCATGCTCCATCACCTTTCCCTTAATCATACAACAAACATAACCTCACACCCTAGTTATATTTAGCCTTTATGCTCTAGGGAACCTCATATTATCATTCCCTGAAATATAATACCAGACTAGTGAACTTCACAGTATCATAACCCCAAAAAAATACACTTATAAGATCATATACCTTAGTTCTCCATTGAATACCCTTAACATTTCAAGAAAACTCCTTCAACTCCTTTCATGCACTTTTAAACCCCAAGAATACTCTTCATGTCCTCTTGCATATATTATATCTCCTTTTGGCACTTGTACTTGATATTATTGATTGGGAACCCTCCAAATGCACTCATCTATCCTTTATATGTAATGTTTTTCTATTCACTTATGCGATCGACTCACATAATTGGCCTATCTTAGTTGTAATTTCTAGTTGGGTCAATATGACATAGTCTTTTATATCTCCTCTTTCATATGGAATTAGAGAGAGTTCCATATGTTGTTGGAAAGGACTCAAAATCATATTTTCAACCACACGTCTTATCCTCCAATTTTAGGTATGTATTTAAAGAAAAAAGGGATTCAAATATAGGGTATCCAAACCAGACATCAAGAGTCCAAAATAAATATTTCCAACAATATCCAATTACTAGTCTTTATCTTAGATATATGTAGTATCTTCTTGCCTTTGACATGAATGAAAACACTATTGCAAACAATCTTCACTTTTTTCATTGATGGAAACCCTTATCCAATTATGCAACGATACTATTGTACTCCCTCTCTCTACAACTCTCCTTATATTTTCAATTCTTCCTTTCTGCAATGTTTCCCCCTTTGACATAAATGACAGAGGGTTTCCCCCCTAGGCTTATTCTTCCATTTATTGACGAGATGAGAGGGATATCACTACCAAATTTTTTTTGAGGCGTTCAAATGTTTCTTTGGGAAGGGTTTTGGTAAAAGTATCTGTTATGAAACCAACTCACAAAACAGAAGAAAATATAGATAAACAATTTAGAAATCAACCTCTTTGAGGGGGAAACATCCTTTAGATTACATAAATGAATTTTTTTTGGATGATTCAAATGAAAAAACCTCCTTTCTATATATAGGAGTCCAATGAGTCACAATACAATCCTAGCCGGAATAACAATAACAATGTAAGGGCACAATGATAACAATAGTGGGCTTCTATGGGGCATAATAATAACTAAATGGGGACTACATGGGCACAATAATAACAATAAGGGGGATACACTAAAAATAAAAACGCGGGTATACACTAGCATTATAGGGACCTATCATGCCCCTCTCCTTCAAAAAAGTGTTTCCTCAATGCTTGAGTAGTTTTTTATGCTTCTGTATAAAATTCTCATCCTCCCATGTCAAATCTTCAGTGGGTAAGTTCTTCCATTTGAGGAGATACTCTGAAATTGATCGATTTATTATTTGTCGAGTTCTTGTTTCTGTGACTGCTTCAGGTTACAATATGATTTTTCTGTCCTTGTCAAGTTCTAGCAATATTGTTTGAACTGGGAGCTTGTCACCTATAAAATTCTTTAAGCATGAAACATGGAAAACTAGGTGCACTCGATAATATAAAGGAAGCTCCAATTTCTATGCCATAGTACCAATATTTTGCAACACCTTGTAAGGACCATAATACTTTGGTGATAATTTATTATCCTTCTTAGCTTGCTTGAGGGAAATTTATTTGTATGGTTGTAGCAGTAAAAATTCCCAGTCACATACATAAAAACTTCTTTCGCTATGATGTTGTTCTGCCTGTTGTTTCATTCGATTCTGCGCCAAAGTGAGGTTATCTTTAAGAGTTGGAGAACTTATTTTTGATGCTCGATATGATCGTCCACTGCTTGAAACTTAAAATTTTCTCTTAAAGATGATGTGATGGACAGTGGATGATATCCATAAAGTGCCATAAATGTGGTCATTTTTGCTACAATAAGGAAGGAAGTGTTATACCACCATTCAGCCATAGGTAACCACTTGACCCATTATGTTTGTTTATCAGATACAAAGCAACAAAGATATCCTTCCAAACATTTTTTCACTATCTTAGTTTTCCCATCAGATTGAGGATGATAAAATGAACTATGAGCTAGTTGAGTACCCAAACAAGAAAATAATTCCATCCAAAAATTTCCTGTGAAAATGGGATCTTAGTCACTTACAATAATCTTTGGGTTTCCATGTAGCTTTTGAAAATTTTCCATAAATTTAGTAGCAATTGTACTGGATTTAAATGGATGATATAATGCACAAAAGTATGCATACTTGGTAAGTGTATCAACTACCACCATGATGACACTATTTCCTTCGAACTTGGGTAAACTGTGAAAAAATACATTGAAACCTCCTACCAACATTGACTTGGAATGGATAAAGGTTGTATCAGACTAGTGGTCTTAATTGTCTCAACTTTATTTTGTTGGCAGACCAAACGTTCTGCCACAAACTTTTGAATAGCAGATTTAAGGCCATCCCAAAAAAATTCTTTCTTGACCCTGTGGTAAGTTTTTAAAAATATTGAGTGTCCTCGTAAGGGAGAGGTGTGCATTTCCAAAAGAATATTTTGTTTTAGTTGGGAATTATTACAAATATATAAGCGATATTTGTACCATAATGAATCATTTTTCTAGCTAAATGTATCAGATTTACTGGGATCTTCCTGCAACTTTTGAATGAGTGTCCACACTTCCTCTTCATTCCTCCATTCCTCCATTCCTCCCTTGCTTCAGTTATCCAATCTGGTTGGATAATAGATATGGCACAAAGCAATGCTTCCACATCCTCATCCTTTCTTGAGAGGGCATCTGAAACCACGTTAAGCTTCCCTTTTCTATAGATGATTTAAAAGTCATAACCCAACACATTTGTGACCCTTTTTTTTTCTCTTCTAAAGATAATATTTGTTCCAATAAGTATTGAAGACTATCATGATCTGTTTTTACCTTGAAGTGTCTTCCCATTAGGTAAGGTCGTCATTTCTTTAGTGCATGTAGTATTGCCAACATTTCCTTCTCATAAATAGGTTTTTGTAAATACTTTCCTTTGATTGGGCGGCTTTCAAAAGCAATGGGTCTCCCTTCTTGCATTAAAACAACACCAATTCCATTTCCCGAGGCATCAGATTCCACAATAAAGGTTTTTGTAAAGTTTGGCATCACTAAGACCGACGCTTGGCACATTGCCTCTTTAAGATGTTCAAGGCCTTAGTTGCATCTGGAGTCCAAGAAAATGCGTCTTTGTTCAGTAATTTTGTTAGAGGTGATGTTATTTTCCCATAATTCTTAACAAACTTGCAATAATACCCCATTAATCCGAGAAATCCTCGCAGATGCTTTAGGGTTGTGGCTATTTTCCATTCCTTAATGGCTTTAGTTTTGTTAGGGTCTACCTTAACACCCTCATGAGATAAAATATGACCCAGATATTCCACCTCCTGTACTCCAAAGAAACATTTGGAGGTTTTTGCATATAATTGTTTCTTCTTCAATAGTTTGAGCACCTTGTCAACATGTTGAACATGATCGTTCCAAGACTTGTTGTAGATTAGTATATCTATAAAAAAATACTCACACAAATTTTCTAAGGAAGAATATGAAAATAGAATTCATCAACCCTTGAAATGTAGAAGGTGCATTGGTAAGGCCAAAAGGAATGACCAAAAATTCATAATGACCCTCATGAGTTCTAAATGTTGGTTTCATAATGACTTTAGTATTCCTTCTAATTTGATGATATCCTAAATGGAAATCCAACTTGTTTAAGTAAATTGATTCATGTAATTCATCCAATAATTCATTAATGATAGGAATGGGAAATTTATCTTTAATAGTGAGCTTGTTGAGCTCCCTATAGTCTAGACACATACGCCATGACCCATCCTTATCGTGCACCAATACTATTGGAGTGGAGAAAGAACTTTGACTAGGTTGAATTATACCAACCTCTAGTATTTTTGCAATCATACATTCAATTTTTCTCTTTTGGGCATAGGGATATATGTAAGGCCTGATGTTTAGAGGAACACTTCCCGGAATCAAATGAATAACATGATCATGATCACTAACAGGCAGGAGGAATTTTGGAGTCTCAAATACCTTGGAATAATTGTCCAAGACTTTTTGTAGATATGGAGAAATAGATGATGTCGATGTTTGAAACTCTAGTGAGCATAATTGTGAAATTACACCTCATCGTTCTTTCTTTAGAAGATTTGTCATGCCATCGTAGCTTATTATATTTCATGGTTTCCTTATAATACCCCTTAATTCAACTTCCTTTCGTTCCCAATTTGTTTTCAAAAAAAGTTATTGAAAATTAAAAGTTATCGAACCCAAAGATTGTAACCATTGAACTCTTAGTACCACATCAACACCACCCATTGGAATGGAAATAATTGGGCTATTCAATACATTTTCCCCCATGGTTAGCTTGATATTATGGCACTTTCTAGATCAATTTATAGTTCCTCCATTTGCAACCATCACTTGACAATCTGGTGTTGGATATAGGAGGCAATTCAATTCCTTGGCTATCTTACAATGAATAAAATTTTGGGTACTACCCGAATCAATCAACACTATTACCTTTTTCTTATTGATATGTCCTTATATCTTAAGAGTTTGAGTTGTGGTAATTCTTGCCAATGTATTACAAGATATGGTCAGATTCATATCTTATTTCTCTAAGCTAGTTCCTGGTTTATATCCTTTTCTTCCTTTTCTTCACAATCTATGTAAAATAATTTCTTCTCAACACACTTATTACCTTTAGTGTATTTTCTATCACAACTGTAACAAATCCATTTTTGTATTTTTTATTCCAACTGTTGTGGTGTCAACCTTGTAGGTTGTGGAAGACTAGGAGTAGCAACACTTCCATATTTATAGTTGTGAGTGGTAGGATTCCTTGTCGCTATAATTTTTATTTCATTTTTTCTTGCCAACCTGAATGCCTTCTCCAATGTATCAGATTCCCAAAGGCAAAACTCATGTTGGATTTTATACTTCAAAGTCCCTATGAAGACATCAATCCTATGTTCCTCTGGAATATTGTCTACGCTTAGATTCAATTTTTGAAAGTCCTCAATGTGCTCCATCATTGAACCCTTTTATTTGAGATTTATCAATTGGCTAAAGAAGGAGTTTCTCTTTGTATCCTCATAATCTGATATCATTTCTTCCGTAAAAATTGACCAAGTGACAATTTTTTTACGAGAACAAAGCCATATATACCATACAAACTGCTTTTTTTCTAAATATAAGGTTTCAATGCGTACCTTTTATGTTTTTTTCACATTATAGAGCTCAAAGTATTGCTCCATTTGTAGTATCCATGTTATCAAATCCTTGCAATCAAAATTCCTCATATCGATATTTGGAATATGGAGGGTCTTAAATCCAACATTACAGTCTATGAAATCAAGATTAACATTTATTTATTTTCTCATCACAAGTTTCATCTAATACCTTTTCTCCAGTAGGAAGAATTTCTTGTAGAAACTTTGTCAAACCTTCCTTCATCCCTTCCATGTATGTTTTTAAACCATTCTTCAAATATTCCATGTTTCCTTTAATTTTTTCTTCTATGCATTTCATGTATGATTTTAAACCATTCTTCAAACCATCCATATTAGCTTCCATTTCATTTTTGGTTACTCTTTGCGAGAACGACATTTGTTGCACTTGGTCTCATAATTTTGATACACCATGCTGCAATTCTTCCTCTTCATGCGTCATAATAGAGTTTTCTGAGAGCTTAATGGGTGTAGAATTAATTTTTTGGAGGCATTTTATAACCCAATATAGATATCTATGCTTCAATATTCCATTGGAATCACTTCAAACTAATTTTTTAAACAAAAGTTATGCAATTCAAAAAAAAAAAATACACACCTTTTTCTTGCTTTTAGGAACTCCATCTTGAAACGGTCGTAACTCTACAATTTCAAATCTACAAGATCTGAAATTTGGTCCTCTCATATCCCTCTGAGTCCTATTTCCAATTCCACAGGTCAGACCTAATTTGGATTCTTCATGACACAATTATGCCCGATCTCCCACAATTACCTAATTATGGACTGGTTCAGTACAACTAACTTGTACGACATTCCATGTGTCACTGTTTAGACCTTAAGCTTTGAAATTGATAGACAAGAAACCAAATTCCATGAAATTTTGGCCACTTTTTACAGAATCCTAATCCTTTGCCTGAAACGAAAGTTATGATGATTTTCCATCGGTCACCTATTTGAGATGAAATTATGGAGCCTGCAAAAATTCTAACTTCCACAGATCATATCTCCGAAAATATTGTGAACCAAATTTTGAAATGTCTTCATGAAGTTCATCTGGATTTTTGCTCTAGGTGGTAAATATTTTAGCTTCTGAAGCCTCGCAGAAAATTTTTTATAGCGAAAATGACAAGATGACATATTTGAAGAAGCAGAACCCTAGAATCCCAAGCTCTGATACCAAATGTTATGAAGCCAACTCACAAAATAGAAGAAAATATAGATCAATGACTTAGAAATCAGCACCTTTGAGGGGGAAACCTCCTTTACATTACATAAATGAACAATTCTTGGACGATTCAAATGAAAAAACCTTCTTTCTATATATAAGAGTCCAAGGGGTCACAATATAATCCTATACGACATAAAAATAACAATGTAAGGGCACAATAATAACAATATGGGGACTACATAGGCATAACAATAACAATAAGGGGGATACACTAACAATAACAATAAGGGTATACACCAGTATTATAGGGACCTAGCAATATCTATAACATGTTCCTTGGTGGCAATGTATTATAGCTTGACACTTTGTTTGACTCATTATTCTCTTAGGAAGTGGTACTTGATGGGAATATGTTTTGTGTTTGAGTGCATAACATGATTCTTTGAAATTTTTATTGCACTTGTTTTGTCACAAATGATTGATATTGGTTGATCATATTTTTCCTTGACATCCTTCAGTGTCTGATTAATCTCAAGAACTTGTGTGCAACATGTTGTTACTGCGATATATTCAACTTATATTGTGGATAGAGATATTTGATTTTTCTTATTTCTCAACCATGATATTAGATACTTTCTTAGAAATAATGCTCCTCCACTTGTTCTTTTCGTTGATTTTTTTGGTAGTTGTGGGAGGTATTCCCTAGCTACAAGTAGACTCAATAAAAAGAGGGAAAATTTAAATTTAAATTTGAATTAACTCTACTCAATTCAGCCCCAAAGTATAGGTCAGCCTAGCACAAGGAGACATTCCCCTTGGGCACCTCACGACCACTATAAATATCTATTCGATTTCCCTTGTTTTGGAAAATTATGATCATCATCACAACATCTATTATTTTGTTCACACGTGTGAGTTAAAGAGGAATACTTCTGAATTTTGACCTACATTGACCAAATTTTACTGAGTTCTTCTGAGGTCTATTTGACCAAAATTATTCTAGGCAGTTTGAGCGAGTTTTATGGGCAACAAAGTTGACTGAAATTTGGGCAAAGTTTACTGAGTTTTCTGGGTAGTCGCAGGAGGCCACATTTCATTCCTATTTGAAAAGGTTTGACTTATGTTGAATTGTTGGTTTGGGTTGACCAAGTTTGAATTGAAAAATATCAGATTGTGCTTTGTTGAATTAAACAATTTCTCCTAAGAAAATGTTGTTGGGTTTTCCCATGGTGAATT
Source organism: Pinus albicaulis (assembly GCA_034641835.2). Taxonomy (NCBI): domain Eukaryota; kingdom Viridiplantae; phylum Streptophyta; class Pinopsida; order Pinales; family Pinaceae; genus Pinus; species Pinus albicaulis. The sequence continues at coordinate 702,926,209 of CM076574.1, forward strand.
TCTCTCCTTTTTGTGTTTGGCTATCTATTTATGATCCTACTGTCATTATTGCATTACCGTTGAGATTTTATATGTATAAATTCTTAATTATATATGTGAAATAAGAGGACTTGATGAAGAAATTATTGGAAAGTAATTATTAGACTAGAAGATCAATTTCTCTTAAGAAAATCAACATGGTATTAGAGCCTACGTTAAAGAGCAACCATTAAAGAGAATTGAAGAAGCAAATTTTTGAAAAGTATGTCGTGAAGAGGTTATTCAACACCTTGAATATTTCCTTATGGAATCTAAGGAAGCTAGAAGTTGAAGTTTGTATAAGGGCCTATGTAAGCTAAGGAAGCTAGAAGCTGAATTTTTTTTTAGGCTTGAGCTAAATTAAATATCTAAAGATAGCCAAGTTACTTATCTGAAGTATTGACTAAATGTTTAAGGAGAGGCTACCAAGTTTGTATCTCTATCTGCCAATTATTTCTGTCTTGTTCAGTAAGGGTCAAGATATTTTTGTGTCTAAGTGTGGTATAAAGAAGTCTAGACCAGGTTTGGAAGAAAGCCAAAGCCCTAGATTAGGGTTGAAAGGCTTCATATCAGAGAGGAAAGAAGAACCAAAAATCCTTGTACTATGGATAAAGAGTAGTGAAGAGGGACTTAACCTACCACAGGCTAGGCTAAGGGGCCGAGAGGCCTCAAACCTTAGAGAACATAGGTCCAAGGTACCTCAGGATAGAGGAATTCCAATGAAGTGTAAATAGAGAGTGACGCGTCTGAGTATAGGATTGAACATATTCTAGAAAGCTGAGTTGCATGACCAAGTTTAGGCCTGGTTGAAAGGACTATGTTGAGGCTTCTCTAGGAAGATATCTATAGGAAAAATCAAAAGTTTTTTCATTAACGCAAGATAAGTTCTACCAAAAATGGGTTGAACTAAGTGTGATCCATACACTTTCCAACCCGAAGTGTGATGTGTTGTATCAAAATTTCCTTTAGAGCTATTGTATTGAAGCAAAGTGTTGCCTTGAAGCAATGAATTCTTATGAACCTTGTACTATTGTGGAAATATGATTGAATAAGGGTCCTAAACAAGTATTTATATGTTTTTGAAGTTAAAATTTAGTGGTTGGGATATGTTGCTAGGGTCTTGCTAGAAAAAAATGATATATGGCAGAGTTTTCTTTCAAGCATTTGAGATATGATCAATTTGATTTGATTCAAGGAAATTACTCCAAAGCTAGAGGGAGTTTAGGAGACATGCTCTCTCATATAATGCAAGAAAAGTAATAACACTTGTGCTAAGGTATGAGCCCTTCTTGGAAGAACTGGTAGACTTAGGGTTTGTAAGCCTTAAAAAATACTTGAAGGTTATGATTAAGAAAATCCCAGGGTTTATGGATAAAACCATAGAACTAGACCTAGATCAAGAATTTGAGCTATATTGTAGAGTTTTCTTTCAAGAATTTGAGAATGATCAATTTTATTTGATTCAAGGAAATTACTCCATAGCTAGAGGGAGTTGAGGAGACACGCTCTCTCATATAAAGCAATAAAATTCATAACAATCCTGCTAAAGAATGAGCCCTTCTTGGAAGAACTGGTAGACTTAGGGTTTGTAGGCCTTAAAAAAGACTTGAAGGTTATCATTAAGAAAATCCTAGGGTTTGTGGATAAAACCCTATAACTAGACCTAGAGTACTGAAAACCAATGAATCTATTGAATGAAGAAACCCTAGCTCATACAATTCATCTAAGGAAGGAAAGGAAAGTAACATGCATTAGTAGCTGATGATGATGAAGATGATCAGAATTTATAGCTTGATGAGATTGCATAATGAATTCAATTATTTCTGCAAGAAGGCAAGGATCAATAAGGAGTTGATATTTCCCTAAAATCCTCAGATCAAAAGATAAGTGCTTCATATCTTTCTTCCTTGATTATTATGACTTTATTGGTCAAACTCTTTCCTTTGTATATTTTTGCTTGGTTATAATCATTTCTTCCATGGCCTCCTAATGAGGTTTGCAGGTACATCATGAGGGATGACAAGGCTCTGGTAGTAGATGGAAGCATTAAGAATAATGAAGCAAAGTTTGTGACAAGAGAATTCTCCTAGGATTGAGAAAAAAATTTAGCTAGATTGATTTGTGTTCAAGAGGGAGAAATTGTATTGACATCTAGAACTGTGCTAGATGACCAAAAAAAATTCTAGTCTAGAGGTAGCAGGCCAAAAAGTTTTAAGGATGCCATGATGGAGAAAATTATGCCGATAATTGAGGGGAAATCATTGGTGACTTCCAAGTGGATATACACGATCAAGAATATGGTAGATGGTATCATAGAGAAGTACAAATTGATATTCGTGGTAATACTATTCTCCTAGAAAGAGGAGAGGAATATGAAGACACATTTGTTGCAGTCGCGAGGTACACTTCTATTAGAATTAGTATTTCTATTTCTTTTTTTATGGATTGGAGGTTACATCAGATGGATGTAAATACTTATTTCCATAGTGGAGTGATTGAAAAAAAAGTGTACATAGAACAACCTTAGGGCTTTGAGGTACATGAGAACGAGTCTCATGTCTGCATATTGAATAAATATTTGTATGGAAGTCGGGCATGGTATTCTTAGATTAATGGATATCCAATGAGTCTTGTTTTCATCAAGTGTAATTCCAATCCCAACCTTTACTACAAGACTGATCTTTTTATTATATGAATTGTTTTTTATGGAAGTATAAGGACTCACATGAAAAAGGGAGCAACAATGGCAAGAGGATTTTCTTCTATGATAAAGTAATCAACCAATATTACATCAGTAAGCCCTTCTTCAAAGGGAGTTGAACTCTGAGTTTGAGATGAAGGATCTAGATTTGATGCATTAATTCCTTGGTCAAGGGAAGTATACTATTAATATCCTTCAAATATTTGGGATGATGGATCGGAAGTCCATAGAAACTCCTATGAAGAACAATCTGAAGAAGCTGAGAGTCCCTAATTTAGATTTGTTGGATCCCATGATGTACATACAATTAGAAAAGGTGGAAGTACCACCCAATTAGATGTCGTGGTATTAATATTATCATACTAGATGCTTAGAGACGAGAGATATCTAAGAGAAATATTCCTTCTATGAGTGGACCATTGCATATAACAAATATTCTTTAGTGACTAGGAAGCAACAATGGCAGGGGGAGAAACTAGGATTTCCATAGTAGGATTTGTTTCAATGTCACAGGGACCACCCAGTTAGGATGATCAGAAAGAAACTATGGTGATGGATTCAGTGAAGGAAGCCGATCAGTTTATGGTTGAGTCGAGTCACGAGACACAACATGTGTTGAGGTACTAGCATGGTACAATTGGATATGGATTGAAATATGTATCAAATGATGAAGTAAAATTGTATGGATATACAAATTTAGATTATGCAGAGTGCAAAAGACATGAAGAGCACATTAGGGTTTTGCTATGATATCCTAGATGATCAGGAAGCTGAAATTTGACACACTCAACACTTCAGAGGCTAAGTATATTGTCGCTAGTTTTACGAGTTATGAAGTAGTGTGGCTTCAGAAGTTGCTTGCAGGATTATTTAATCAAGTGCTAGAGATGATATCAATGATGGATCAAGTACCACTACATTCGATACATGGTATAGAAGGGAGCAATGAGGCCCAATATATATATATATATATATTTACTGATGACCAAGTTGCTAAAATTCTCACAAAGCCTCTGTCCCACATGAAGTTTATCTAGTTCATGGACAAGATTGAAGTGGTTGAGAATGCTTCCCATGGTGAGAGTTAGTGTTGACGTTGTACCATCAAGGGGATATATTCTCCTTAGGTCAAGGGTATTGACCAATTTCCATGTAATGTGGATAGGGAGATTGGCCTAGAGAGCACAAGGGCCTGGAGTGCTCCCTAGGTTAGAAGGTTCTAGCCATATTGCCAAGGGTTACTCAGATAGTGGGTAGAGTAAGTGCACCATAACATTGTGAAAGTGTTTTACCCTTAAAGTATCATGTGATGACATGATGGAATGATAAATTGGCCCAGGGTTTAACCATTGGTTAGGGATACTGACCTAGTTCCAAGTGACGACTTGGATAGTTGGTGACCCAGGACTAGTCTTGTGTTTACTCTGGTCAAGGGGCACCTGACCATATCGCCAAAGGGTATTTGGCTAGTGGGTGGCTATGTCCTTTATAAAGGGTATTTGGCTAGTGGGTAACTAGATACTTTACATGATGCTGATGCGGGATGATTTCCATGTGGTTCTAGAATAAAACATGAAGTGGATGGATACATTAACATATGGGGCTCATTTAATATTTTCTTGGGATGGAGAATATTTTCAGCAAAGTGACTGAGGAATTCAAGGTGAATACCTCCCTAGCTAAGAGGGAGTGTTGATTTTGGGTAGTTGCAGGAGGTATTCCACAGATACAAGTTAGCTCAATCAAAAGAGGGAAAATTAAAATTTGAATTTAAATTAAATCTACTCAAGTCGCCCTCAAAGTATAGATCGACCCAACACAAGGATTTGTGTCCCTTTTGCACCTCTTGACCACTATAAATAACAATTAAAATTCCCTTATTTTGGACAATTCATATCATCGTCACAAAATTTATTCTTTTGTTCACACGTGCGAGTTAAGGAGGAATAATTCTAAAGTTTGACCTGCATTGACCAACTTTTATCGAGTTCTTCTGGGGCCTATTTGACCTATGTTTGAATGAAATTATTTTGGGCAGTTTGACCAAGTTTTCTGGGAAGTAGAGTTGACCGAGATTTTCAAGAAGTTGTAGGAGGCTAAATTTCAGCTTGTTTGACTAGGTTTGACTTATGCTGAATTGTTGCTCTAGGTTGATCAAGTTTGACATGAAAAATGTCATATTGTACTTTGCTAAATTGAAAAAATCCTAAGAAAAGGTTGGGTTTTTCCCGAGGTAGGGCTTTCCTAGGGTAAATTTGTGTCTCCTTTTTGTGCTTGGATATCTCACTATGATCCTAATGTCATTATTGCATTAATATTAAGATTTTCTATGTATAACTTCTTAATGATATTGTGATATAAGATGACTTGATTAGGAAATCATTGGAAATTAATTATCAGATTAGAAGATCAAATTGTCTTAAGAAAACCAACACTTTTATTGTCATCAATACTTCCTACCCAATATAAATTTTTATATGGTGTTAAAGTATTTACTTATTGAATGCTACAAGCCAAAGTCCAATGTACCCTTTAGATACATGAATATTATTTTTGTTGCTTGTACATGTCTCTTCTTTGGTGCAAATTGAAATATGGAAACCAATCCTACTGCTTGCATGATGTATAGTCTCAACTCTCTCTCTCTCTCTCTTTATATATATATATATATATATATCTCGTATATATATATATATATATATATATATATATATATATATATATATATATATATATATATATTCAATCTTTCTTTCCTATGGATATAATAATGTTACCACCTCACCTATATTTTCACACTTTGAACATGATATTTCTCTCTCTTCACCTTTATCCTTTTCAACCTATATAATATGCATCTTAATCCTCTCAATCAGAAGCACGTGAATGCCAAGAAATATAGAGCTTCATATTTGGAAGGAACTGCCAAGTCAACTCTTTAGAGAAACTTGGGGATTATTACTATGAATCTAACAAAGACTAATTATTTAGAAGGAAAACCCTTATATCCATATATTTTTGCGTTTCGAAGAGGCATAATTTAGGTATATATGGCTATGTTGAAGATATGTGTGACTATTTGACCATGGATTTATTCAATTATTATACTCGTGCAATTCATTTTCGATAGGTAATATTCAATGGCGACTAACAACAGATATTTTTATAAATATTTAGCATTGTTAATGGTGACATTTTGGTTACTCTATAATGACTCTTGGATACTTAGGAATTGATTCAAGAACATGATTCATTGTTGCGTGTTGTATTCCAAGGAGAAATATCTATTTTTTGATGTATATTCATGTGTGTTCCCATAATGTTCTTCTTCTCTACCTTTGAATCAAGGTTCCAAATATACTTGTAATTATTGTGGCTTAACAAACAACTTATTCCTTCTGTTAACTCGACTTATTTTTTTATAGGTGGTTGCAATGTGTGTACTACTAGTAATTTTATTTCAGTGACAAAACATTTTTTATTTCTATTTTAGTTTCCTCTATTTGATCTATATTGTTATTTCCTTATGCTAGTGTTTGTTGTGAACTTTGCATACAAAACCTTATACTTTTCCATAGATACAAATGTTAGAAAATGTAAAGTGGAAACTTGTTGTGTATTATTTTCTTAACCTTGATACTTGCTTTTGAATATCAGTTATATTATTTATGTTATTTATTTAGATCTATTCATCAAACAATATCAAGAAACTGCAACAACAAAACATGACACAAATATCAACTCTCAGCCAGGGAAAAACCCATAAACTCTTCTCTTCTTGGAATATGTTTTGAATGAGATACAAAGTCCTAATCCGTAAACCAAGTCATTCTCCCAATACCAAGTCAACCCTTCCTCAAGTCCTTTCTTTCTTCTTCCTTGCAACTTCATCCAACCAATAACAACATAACTACTTGACTTGCAACTTTGACTTCCCAGCTGCTACTACTCGACCTGCCAATTTGACCCAATTTATTCATCTTTGAATCTCCTTGGAAACCATAATACAACCTCCTTCTGAGACCTACTTAGAGCAAGACAAATCTCCCAATGTCAACGAGGTCTAGACAAGGGTTTTCCCTCTTCTAGCTACAGATTCTACCCTTCATCCCCTTGAAACTCGATCTTGCAATTTCCCCCTCCTACTGCAACCCAGAAGCCCTATAAATTTTCACGTGTGAGAGAGATAAAGCCCCAAAACAAGATATTTTTGCCTCCCAACTTATTTTAGACCTTCGCTCTCCTTTTCTTCTCCTTCCAACTACATATCAAACTATTTTTTGATGATCAAGCTTGTGAGTGAGTGTGTATCCAAATGAAGTCGAACAACTCTTTACATATCCTTCTCAAGGGGTCAAATTCCCTCCTTTAGGCTGACTTGAGGATCCCAGGGCTGACTTATACTCTTGGTGATTCCTGCACTTTCTAGACTAAGAAATAATTATTTTTACAATTACAAATTTCCCGAAAGGGTCATATAAACATGATGTTGACTCCATTGGCACATGAAAATAAATCCTAAGACCTAACGAAACCTAAAAGCACGAAGAACATTATTTTACCTAGAAGACAATCGATAATGAGCATGAAACCCATTCTTTAATAATAGTAATTTTCTTTCTTATTTTTCTTGTTTATTACATAGGATACATATTATCGTGAGTACAACAATTATGAAGACTGGAACTAGTTACATTTCTCAACACTCCCTCTTAACTAGGGAGGTATTCATAATTGTAAAACTAGTACACCATCTTATCTCAAACTGAATAATTCTCAAGAAGAGTCAGATTTATAAGCCATACTATAAGCATCATCATCATGACTAACACTGTCCCTGAGGCCTAACTGAAAAAAGTATTATTTAATCAAGAGAATTATTCCCAGAGGATTTATGTGTGATACGACACTACCTCTCTAAGGTACATACCATATCTGGATGTCCACAAGGTATGTCATTTTAGGATTATTCTTATATTGGATCTCCATACGTGAGTCCTCAAAGAATATCGATCCTCTTCAACCCCCCTTCTCTTGGATTCTTGTCCCATCCTCAAAGAGTGTCGATCCTCGGGATTACTGCCTCTCTTGGATTCAAATACTCAAGGATTATCATTCCCTTTTCCTTTATTAGATGATCTATCCTCAAGGAAACTACATATTATTATCCAATCCTTCATCATTCTCTCTTCATCACCCGAAGAGGAGAATGCACATGTGATGTCCACCATCACTCCCTCTCAATTAGAAAGAACATCCTTATTCTCCCTTAATCTTGAGAATAAAACATTTCTTCTTATTAAAAAATACTCTTTCTTTTCCCTCCCAAACCAAAGGAGATTCCTTCCTTCCAATAATGGAAGCCAACATCACAAGTATTCTATATGTCTTTATCAGAGTATCAACTACTAGTTCTCCATAGCTACATGGTTCTCTCTTTTCTTTGCATCTCTTGCATCGAGCCTACTTATTTTCAAGGTATCATGGAACCATCTCTACTCTTACTTCATGTTCCTGGATCCTTGTCATATTTCTTGCTCATCACTTCATTCTTTAATCATGAAGGCCTTGTACTAGGCCTTCCTTATCTTCAATTTGATCATGAAAAGTGATATTCTATGACCTTCAGGTTATCTTATTGTAAAACTACCCTTTCAATCCCAAGATGGAATCGTATTGACTTTATAGTTTCTAGGTACCAAATATTCTCAAAATTCCTCATCCATATAGTTGAACTTTCCTCAAATGTCATCATGTATTCTTGCAACATTATTTTCTCGATAACCAAAAATAATGTGTTAGCTAGATAACCAAATCATAAATGAAATAGACTTACCTTACTACAATGAACTTCTCATATTAACAACATCCTCATTGATAATCTCCACCTGATACTTCCTTCATGCATCAGAGTGTCCAAGGATCTAACTTGATTACTAAGTTACAAATTTTCTTTCGGAGTTTATAATAGATGTTAATCAATATTAAATACATATTCTAGAGAAATTACTAATCTTTTTATACATTCTTAAGTAATTCAACATCATAAATACTTAAGAATACATTCTCTAACCAACTTTATTCCATAATATTCTCATACATGAATCTTATCCATGCATTTCCATGCTTTCATCCAATCATCTAGCTATCCATATATTTGAAAAATAGGTTGTATCCTCACCCATTTCAATCCTTCATCCCTTTTTACCAACATGTTTCCACATTACATACAATATGTACTATTCATGTCATCCAATCATCTAGCTATCCATATATCTGAAAAATAGGTTGTATCCTCACCCATTTCAATCCTTAATCCCTTTTTACCAACATGTTTCCACATTACATAAAATACATACTATTCCTTGTCAAGTAGCCCTTGTCTTCAGCAGCTTAGCTATGAAACCATGTTGAGAATTTAGTAGGGTAGAGTTTAATTCAATTCTCTACTTTGATAATTACTTGTGAATTTACTCTTCTTACTTATGTCTTCTCTTTCATTACCTTATTAGGCCTTTCATCAAGTTAATTATCAAAACAAAAGATACACAAATTTAGGATATTCAAGCCAGGGCCAAAACCTCTCCCTCTTGGAGAGGAAAACCTGCAAGTAATTCCTTTTATAGTATTTCAGATGACAAGTACCATGACCATGACTCAAACCCTTGACCTTAAAATTCCTCCAACACCCTTGTCACCTACTCTTCTTTGGCTCCTTATGATAACATTCCTTTCTGCACCATTTTGCACTTTCACAAGGGAAGCTCGGTCCCTTATCAAATATCCTTGATTAATGTACTTTCTCTTAGTCTCCTCAGAGCTCCTTCTCGGTATTTAATATGCTTAACTCTGAGATCCCTTCTTATTACTTTGATTACCTTTTTCTTAATTTTACCTTCTTCAAACATATGTTGTTGTCCCAAACCAGAGATGTCATACTTCTATCTTTGATCAATGATACTCCTTCTCTACGTTGTGTCTCCTCCTTATTTTTCACTGTGATCCACATGGATGACAAACTCTTTTCTTCACTGAGGTAGGTCTCGGCCTCCTTATTTATTCAAAACTATATTGCAAAATTTTCCCTTCACAGAATAAGTCTCGGCCTCCTTATTTTCTTTATTGCAGACCCAATATGGCGGCATATAGTGTTTCCTTTACCTCTCTGTGACTACAAATTTATTTTTGTATATTCCATGCCAAATTAAATACCTTATTCCTGCAATGCATGTCCAACAATCTCATATGATATGAACTGTACTTCATTTTATTTTGTGCATATAGGGTATAAATAGTTGTTTCCGCCTGCGATAAGATGACCTATGTATGAGTAGGTGTGACTGAACTTTGAGGCGACTTGTCCAACTGTAATGAGGCCAACTTCTCCAAGGAGTATTCTAGCAAGGTGAAAATGGTGTTTACATAATTTCTTTGACTATTTACTAGTGTAACATTTCTTCATATACATGAATCTAATTTATACATTTATGGCAAGATGAAAAATCCCTAAAAGACATCAAGAAGAAGTCTTTGACCTATAATAAAATTCCTTTCTCATGAAACCCATGAAGCAAGCTTAAAAAAAATACATTTTATTATATTTTTCTACTTCATTACATAAATACATAATTACATAGTCAATATGAAGACTGAACCTAGTTACACTTTCCAACACTCCCTCTTAACTAGGGAGGTATTCATAATGGTACATGGTTACTTTCAATATGAAGAATCTCATAAGAAGAATTGGATTGGTAATCGCATCTGTATAGCATCATATCAACCAAAATTTTCATAGTGCAAGGCCTTGACTAACAGTTCCATCTCTCAACGAGATACTCCGCCCAGTTTTTCCCAGAGTATGACCTTTTTGGACTATTCTTCTCTTGGGTAGCCAACCCTCAAAGAATATTAGTGCCCGACTACTCTTATCTTAAATTCCCTATCTCATTCTCAAAGAATATTGGATGCTAGATGATTACCCAATCCTCCATTTTTTCTTCCCAGGTGAAGATCAGAAAGATGTGTATATCCATTCTCTCCTCATGGCCTTCACTAATACTTATGGTTGTTAGTCCTGGTCTAGTGCATGAAACATGAAATAGAGAATCATATACGTCACTCCCTCTTAACTTAGGAAGGACATACTTCAATTTTCTTTCAAGTAAGAAACATACCACCAGGCTCCCTCTGAACAAGGGACCTGTAAAAGCAATGGTGAGACACCCAGCTTCTCATGAATATTTCCTCCCCTCGATGTCATGGATTTCGATATTGATGAATCTTCAACTTTTGGCTTTACAGGGCACATATAATCCGTCACTTTCATCCATGAGTCATGTCAACCATCAGAAATTGATTCATCAGTATTTCTCATATGGTCCACATTTATGCCATGTTTATTTCCTTTGAACCATCTACCAAGGATATTGCATCCTTCCACATGATAGGCAGCCCTGGATAAACTCATCCAGATAAATATAGACATAAGAAATTTTTAGTCAAAAGTTACCTTAGTGATGATCTTTCACCATGAAATATTCATGTAGGCATTGACATCCTTTATTCATATTGACACATCTCCTAAAGATATATTGTCAAGGGTCTTCTTTTTTACCATACTTCTATCAGATGCCACATATCCTTCGAGGAGGTCTCCTAGTCACATCTTCTAGGCTTCCAGATGATAACCACCTCTTTATATGGTTGCACTTCATGATCCCTTTCATTCTTTCTCCACACAACTTCATCCCTAGGAACTTCTAGTGTCCAGTTCCTTTTTTGTATACAACCACCTCATATTCCATATGAGGACATATTTAATTTCATTTTTTAGTGGCAACCTGTGCACCGGAAGAGATCCTCCTTCCATAGATCATACTTCTAAATATATAATTCCATTAGCTGCAACCATATGACATGACTTCATAGCATCCAGTGTCATCACATAGATATATGTACCTCATCCTTTTCTTTTTGAGTCATCCTGCAGAAATTTTACTAGAGTAAAGAACTTCATTCCCTTGACCCGCTTCATCAATATGTCATCATATCCTAATCCTAGAGTTCTATAATATAGAATTCCAAATGAGACCTTTTTCTTTCTTTATATTCAATGTTAGCACCTATCTCATATTGATTATTGAATGATGATACTTGACCTTGATGACTTCCTTCCATCAGTTTTTTTATCAATGAGGTTTTCAAGAGTTGCTTCTTCAAATGCTCCTTCCATGCTTCAATCATGATGCTATGCTAGAGGTTTTACGCTTCTTATTTCTTATATTTCTTTGCATCACGTTCTTCCCTTTCATATGTCACATGGGCTTCTTCCTTTTTCCTCTTGTCCTTCCTAGATTTAGGACAATCCATTTTATAATGCCCAAGTTCATTACATCCAAAGCATCATACCTTATCCATATTTCTTCTTTCATTCTGAAGACAAAATTTACCAAATCTTCCTTTCTTCCTGGACATTGCTGCAAAGGCTTGATTCCCTTCACTTGATCATGTATCAGCTTTGGCTTTCAATATTGTTTCTTCTATTTTACACAGATACCATAGATCCTAGAATGATGTTTCTTATTTCTTCACGTATAAGCTTGAAGTGAAGCTTCCCCATTCTTTTGGTAGAGCATTCAACACCATTGTAGTCATCTCACTATTAGACATTACTTCTCCCAATTCCTATAGCTCGTTTCATATTTCAGAAATCCTCATAAAACATGTAGTGATTCCTTCCTCTCTTAACAATTTCATCTTGTATATTTCTTGTATCAGAGAGATTAATTCTCCCACAGTACTCACGAAGAAAAACTCCACCAATTTCTCATATATTTCTTTTGTAGTTTCCAGTTCTGATACATAGGGTAGAGTGAGTCCTTAATGGATTCAATGAAAATCCTCTGGGCTCTAATTTCTCCTTTCATGTACTTGGCATGAGCCGGAGCATCTTATTTTTAGGGTTGAATTATGGATCCTTTGATGTAGCCCATAACTTCATCTTCGATTAGATTCAAATATGTCCTCTTCTTCCATGCACTAAAGTTTGATGACCAAACCAATTTTTTGCTCTCTTTGCAATAAGTCATTTTGAAAGATTTAGATGAGATGATAGAGATAATTATTTGAGAAGAGTGACTTCTTCCTTCTATCAGCTTCCTTGATGATGAAGATGATGGCATTAAATCCTTCTTAGATTCAATTATTCAAAGTAGGTGACCTTGAATGATGATGTCTGCAAAGGTTTTGGATAATGTTGGATGGTGATTTATGATGTGACTTCCAAGAATGTATTAAATGTCATAAATATTTGATGGAAAGAGATTATATCCTTGATGAGTGTATCCTTTGAAGGTCTTATTGAAATGGATTGAGAATATTTTTGCAAACTGATTTGACTTTCCAACGCAAACTTTGACCTTGAATTTGATTCTTGTTTCCTTGAGTGTCTCCTTTTCAAGTAGCCTTTGCCTTCAACACCTTAGCCATGTTGAGAATTTGGCAGAGAAGAGTTTAAGTCAATTCTCTACTTTGATAATTACTTGTGAACTTACTCTTCTTACTTATGTCTTCTATTTCGTTAGCTTATTATGTCTTTCATCAAGTTTATTATTAAAACACAAGAGACACAAATTTAGGCTATTCAAGCCAAGGCCAAAACCTATCCCTCTTGGAGAGGAAAACCTACAAGTAATTCTTCTAATAGACTTTCAGATGACAAGTACCACGACCATGAATCAAACCTGTGACCTTAGAATGCCTCCAAAACCCTTATCACCTGATCTTCTTTGGCTCCTTACGATAACATTCCTTTCTACACCATTCTTCACTTGCACAAGGGAAGCTCGGTCTCTTGTCAAATATCCTTGATTAATGTACTTCTTCTTAGTCTCCTAATAGCTCCTTCTTAGTCTTTAATATGGTTAACTCTGAGATCCCTTCTTATTACTATGATTACCTTTTTCTTAATTTTACCTTCTTCAGGCATATGTTGTTGTCCCAAGCCAAAGATATTATACTTCTATATTTGATCAACGATACTAGTTCTCTATGCTATGTCTCCTCCTTCTTTTGAATTTTGATCCACATGGATGACAAACTCTTTTCTTTCATTGAGGTAGGTCATGACCTCCTAATTTTTTTAGAACTGTATTTCAAAATTTTCCCTTCACAGAATAAGTCTCGGCCTCATTCTTTTCTTTACTGCAGACCCAATACAGTGATATATAGTGTTTCCTTTACTTCGGTGTGACTACACCTTTCTTTACTGTAGATTCTGTGCCAAATTACATACCTTATTCCTGCAATGCATGTTTGAAAATCTCAGATGATCTAAATTGTACTTCACTTTGTTCTGTGCAGTATATAGAGGGTATAAATGGATGTTTCCACCTGTAATAAGCTTACCCATGTATGAATAGCTGTGACTATCCTTTGAGCCGACTTGTCCAACTATTATGAGGGTGACTTCTCCAGGGAGTATTCCAACAAGGTGACAAGGGTGTTTACATTGTCTCTTTAACTATTTACAAGTGTAGCATTGCTTCATATACATGACTCTAATTTATACATTTATGACAAGACGAAAAATCCCTAAAAAACATCAAGAAGAAGCCTTTGACCTATAATAAAACTCGTTTCTCATGAAACACATGAAGCAAGCTTAACAAAAATACAATTTATTATGTGTGTCTTCTTGATTACATAAATACATAATTACATAGTCAATATGAAGACCGAACCTAGTTATACTTTCTAACAGGATCTAAACTCAATACATTTGAGTTATTAAAAAGCTTTCGTAAGCATGGTAATGAATAGGTTAAACAGAAAATCCAATGTTTCTACATTTGTGTTCAACATATATGATCTTTGATAAAATAGTAGATATGACAACTTGCATAGAAACATTTGCAATATTTAGTAGATTTAAAAAATATTGAAGATTTTTATTTGATTTGTTCTGAAAGTGAAAAACTTGAATTGTAATGTTGTGCACTGATATAAAAAACAATGAGGGGATCATAAAATGGAACCAAATAACCAACTCAAAACCTTGCAAAAATAAAAGAGAAAACAACATTAAATAATGTTAGGTTCCTATAATACTTGTGTAGCCCCTTATTGTTATTGTTAGTGTAGTCCCGTTATTATTATTATTGTGCCCCATAGAAGCACACTATTTTTATTCTTGTGCCCTTACATTATTATTGTTATGTAGGCTCTGATTATATTGTGACCCCTTAGAGTCCTATATATATAAAGTAGGTTTTGTCCTTTTAATCATCCAAGAATTGTTTATTTATGTAATGTAAAGGAGGTTTCCCCCTCGAAGAGGATAATTTTTAAGTCGTTGATCTATATTTTCTTCTATTTTGTGAGTTGGTTGAATAACATTGGTATCAGAGCTTTGGATTCGAGGGTTTCACTTCTTCAAACAGGCCATCTTAGAATTTTCACTATAAATTATTTTTCTCCAAATGTTCAGAAACTGAAATTGAAACCACGTGGATTTGAAATGCTGGTGAACCTCGTGTACAAATTTCAGATCTTGGTTAGATATATTTTCAGATATATTATCTGAGGAAATTAGGGTTTTTTCAAGCTCCAAAATTTTAGCTCAAATAGGTGACCTAGGGAAAATCATCATAACTTTTGTTTCAGGAATCAGATTTGAATTTTGTAAAAGTGGACAAAATTTCATGGAATGTATTTTATTTTATATCAATTTCAAGTATGGAGGCCGAAACAGTGACATGTGGCACTCCGTACAAGTTCACTCTACTGAACCAGTCCATAATTAGGTTATTCTGGGAGATCGTGCATAAATTTATCTTGAAGAATCCAAATTAGGTATGACATGTGGCATTCGAAAGAAGACTTACAAGGATACTAAAGGACCAAATTTACAATCGCGGGGATCCCAAATCACAGAGATACATCAGGTTCAATATTGAGCTGCTCAAAAGAAAGAAAAAGGTGTGCATTTTTTTTAAATTGCATAAATTTTGTTTGAAAAATAAGTTTGAAGTGATTCCAAGGGAATATTGAAGCATTGATATAAATATTGGGTTCTAAAATTCCTCCTAAAAATAATTTCACACCCATTAAGCCATTTGAAACCTATACTATGACACATGAAGAGGAATAATTGCAACATGATATATCAAAATTACGATACCAAATGCAACAAATTTCACTCTCGAAAAGAGTAACCAAAATGAAATCAAAGCAAATATAGATGGTATGGAAGATAATATAGATGGTATGGAAGCTAATATGGATGGCATATAAGAAAAAATGGAATGTTTAAAGGATGGTTTAAAAGCATACATGGAAGTTTGAAGGAAGGTCTAACAAAGTTTCTACAAAAAATGGTTCCTAGTGGCGAAATGGTATTAGATGAAACTCATGATAAATATCAAACAAAAGGGCTCAATGGAGGAGCACATTGAGGACTTCCAAAAATTGAATATAAGGGTAACTGATATTCCAGAGGAACATAGGATTGATATATTCATAGGGACTATAAAGGATAAAATCCAACATGAGGTTCGCTTTGGGAACTTGATTCATTAGAGAAGGCATTCAGGTTGGCAAGAAAAAATTGAAATCAAAATTATGGCGACAAGGAAGCCTACCACTTACAACTATAAATATGGAAGTGTTTCTACTCCTAGCCTTCCACAAACTACAAGTCTGACACCACAAAAGTTAGAAGAAAAAAGAGCAAAAGGGCTTTGTTACAGTTGTGATAGAAAATACACTAAAGTTCATATGTGTGCTGAGAAGAAATTATTTTACATAGCTTGTGAATAGGATGAAGAAAAGGAACAAGAAACTTCAAAATAAGAGGATATAATCCAAGAAACAACCTTAGAGAATTAATAAATTAATCTGACCGTATCTCTTTTAATGCATTGGTAGGAATTACCAATCCTCAAAATCTTAAGATACAAGGACATATCAAGAAGAGAAAGGTAATAGTGTCGATTAATTCCAGTGGTACCATAATTTTATTCATTGTAAAATAGCCAAGGAATTGAATTGCTTCCTATATCAATCACCAAAATGTCAAGTGATGGTTGTAAGTGGAAGAAATATAAATTTCTATGGAAAGTGCCACAATATCAAGCTAACCATGGGGTAATATGTTTTGAATATCCCAATCCTTTCCATTCCAATGGGTGGTGTTGATGTTGTACTAGTAATTCAATGGTTAAAATCTTTGGGTATGATAGATTTTAATTTTCAAGAACTTCTCTTCAATTTTTTTTGGGAAGGAAAGGAATCTGAATTAAAAGGTATCACAGGGAAACTAGAAAAGATAATCAACTCTAATGTCGTGACAAAGCTTCTAAAGAAATAACAACGAGAAGTAATTACACAGTTAATTCTCACTATAGTTTCAAACATCGAAATCATATATTTCTCCATATATCCAAAAATTCTTTGAAAATCATTCCAAGGTATTTGAGGCTCCCAAATGCCTCCCACCTATTCGTGGTCATGATCATGATATTCATTTGATTCAAGGAAGTGTTCCTCCAAACATGAGGCCTTATAGCTATCCCTATGCCCAAAAGAGAAAAATTGAACATATGATTGCAAAAATGCTAGAGGTTGGTATAATTAAATCTAGTCAAAGTTATTTCTCTACTCCAGTATTATTGGCGCACAAGAAGGATGGATCATGGCGCAAGTGTCTAGATTATAGGGAGCTAAACAAGCTCACTATTAAAGATAAATCTCCTATTCATGTCACTGATGAATTATTGGATGAATTACATAGAGAAATTTACTTCACGAAGTTGGATCTTCATTCAAGATATCATCAAATTAGAATGAATATTGAAGACATTCTGAAAATAGCATTTAGAACTCATGAGGGTCATTATGAATTTTTGGTCATGCCTTTTGGCCTTACCCATGCACCTTCTACATTTCAAGGGATGATGAATTCCATTTTCAATTAACCCTTCCTTAGAAAATTTGTGTTAGTATTTTTTGATGATATACTAATCTACAAGTATTGGAAGGATCATGTTCAACATGTTGACAAGGTTGTCAAACTAGTGGAGGAGAAACAATTATATGCAAAAATCTCCAAATGTTTCTTTGGAGTACAAGAGGTGGAATATCTGGGTCATATTTTATCTCATGAGGGTGTTAAGGTAGACCCTAACAAAATTAAATCCATTAAGGAATGGAAAATCCCCATAACCATAAATCATATGCGAGGATTTCTCGGGTTAATGGGAGTATTATCATAAGTTTGCTAAGAATTATGAGAGAATAGCAGCACCTCTAACAACATTACTGAAGAAATATGCATTTTCTTGGACTCCAAAAGCAACTAAGGCCTTTGAACATCTTAAAGAGGCAATGTGTCAAGCACTGATCTTAGCTACACCAGACCTTAAAAAAACCTTTATTGTGAAATGTGATGCCTCAGGAAATGGAATTGGTGTTGTTTTAATGCAATAAGTAAGACCCATTACTTTTGAAATTCGTCCAATCAAAAGAAAGTATTTACAAAAACCTATTTTTGAGAAGGAATGTTGGCCATTAGAGAACTTTTGAGGTCTAAAATGGGCCTCCTAAGAAAAATATACAACCAAAATACACTTTATAAGAACCAATAGGATTCAAGATGATGATGTCAACCATGGGGGATGATTCACCATTTTGGGGGTAAAAAAGTAAAAAATATTAAAAAATAATAAAATAATAAAACTACTTTTTCAACTTGTATTTTCAACTTATCGCCCTAAGGTTTTACTCAAATTTCAAGTGGGAGTACTCGTTGGATGCAAATATTAATTCCTCTTCCAAGGAGTACCCATGTTTCATACTTTCGATGGACACTGCTAAATGAAAAATGATAAATACACGAAAAAATGTGATTGCAATCACGTTTTTCATGTAGCAGGGTCCATCGAAAGTATGCAACATGGGTACTCCTTGGATGAGGAATCAAATTATGCATCCAACTAGTGTTCCTGCTTGAAATTTGAGTAAACCCATAGGGAGATAAGTGGAAAATACGAGTTTAAAAAGTAGTTTTTTTCTTTTTTCCCTCTAAAATTTGATGATGTAATCCAATCTTATTTTATTATTTCCGCTATTAGTTTATAATTTCCTTAGGAGGCCCATTTTAGACCTTAAAATTCCCCTAATGAATACTACATGCACTAAAAAAATGGCGAGCTTACCTAATGGGAAGACACTTCAAGGTAAAAATAAATCATGATAGTCTTAAATAATTTTTGGAACAAATACTATCTTCAGAAGAGCAGCAAAAACGGGGTCACAAAGATGTTTAGTTATGAATTTGAAATCATCTACAAAAAAGGGAAAATAAATATTATTGTAGATGCACTCCCAAGAAAGGATGAGGATGTGGAAGCATTGCTTTGTGCCATTTCTATTATTCAACCAGAATGGATAACCAAAGCAACAGAGAAATGGAAGAATGGCGAAGAAGTGTGGACACTCATTCAAAATTTACAGCAAGATCCAAGTACATATGATACATTTAGCTAGAAAAATGATTCATTATGGTACAAAGATCACTTATATATTTGTAATAATTACAAAATAAAACAAAATATTCTTTTGGAATTGCACACCTCTCCCTTAGGAGGACACTCAGGATTTTTTAAAGCTTACCACAAGGTCAAGAAAGATTTTTTTTGTGATGGATTTAAATCTGGTATTCAAACGTTTGTGGTGGAATGTTTGGTCTGCCAACAAAATAAATCTGAGACCATTAAGACCCAGGGTATGCTGCAACCTTTATCCATTCCAAGTCAACGTTGGGAGGAGGTTTCAGTGGATTTTATCATAGGTTTACCCAAGTCCGAAGGAAAGAGTGTCATCATGGTGGTAGTTGATAGACTTAACAAGGATGCACACTTTTATGCATTATATCATCCATTTAAAGCCAGTAAAGTTGCTACTTCATTTATGGAAATGATTCAAAAGCTACATTAAAACCTAAACATTATTGTAAGTGACAAAGATCCCATTTTCATTGGAAATTTTTGGACGAATTATTTTCTTGTCTAGGTACTCAACTAGTTCATAGCTCATATTATCATCCTCAATCTTATGGTAAAACTGAGATAGTTAAAAAAAAATTGGAAGGATGTCTTCATTGCTTTGTATCTAATAAACGAACATAATGGGTCAAGTGGTTACCTCTGGCTGAATGGTGGTATAACACTTCCTTCCATACTGCAACAAAAATGACCCCATTTATGGCAACTTATGGATATCATCCATCATCCATCACATCATCTTTAAGAAAAAATTATAAGGTTCACACAGTGGAAGATCACATCATGAATCAACAAAAAGTTCTCCAACTCTTAAAGGATAACCTCACTTTGGCACAAAATTGAATGAAACAATAGGAAAATCAACATTGGAGCGAAAGAAGCTTTGATGTAGGCGACTGGGTATTTTTATGACTACAACCATACAAACAAATGCCCCTCAAGCAAGCTAAGAAGGATAATAAATTATCGCCAAAGTACTATGGTCCTTACAAGGTGCTGTGAAATATTGGTACTATGGCATACAAATTGGAGCTTCCTGCATCTTCTCGAGTGCACCTAGTTTTCTATGTTTCATGCTTAAATAAGGTTATAGGGGACAATATCCTAGTTCAAACAATATTTCTAGAACTTGACGAGGAAGGAAAAATCATATTGGAACCTGAAGCAGTCACGGAGATAAGAACTCGACAACTATGAAATCGATCAATTTCATAGTATCTCATCAAGTGGAAGAACTTACCAGCTGAAGATTCCACATGGGAGGATGATAATTTTATATAGAAGCATCCAGAACTACTCAAGTGTTGAGGACAACACTTTTTTGAAGGAGAGGATCATGTTAGGTCCCTATAATTCTAGTGTATCCCCTTATTGTTATTGTTAGTGTAGCCCCCTTATTGTTATTATTGTGCCCATGTAGTCCCCATATTGTTATTATTGTGCCCCATAGAAGCCCACTATTTTTATTGTTGTGCCCTTACATTATTATTGTTATGTAGGCTCTAATTAAATTGTGACCCCTTAGACTCCTATACATAGAAAGTAGGTTTTTTCATTTGAATCATTCAAGAATTGTTCATTTATGTAATGTAAAGGAGATTTCCCACTCAAAGAGGATAATTTTTAAGTCATTTATATATATTTTCTTCTATTTTGTGAGTTGGTTGCATAAAAAATAACTACATCGACACTATGTAAGAGACATACTAGAGAGAGAAAGATAGAGCCATATAATGTGGAATTGCCAAAAATATAGTATTTTTGGACTTAATCCTTGGCATAAAAAAAGTGCTTACCATAAGTTAAAGAGATCACAACTCAAAGTATGGTTTCATCCCAAGAGGTGTTATGGGACCATATCAGTAAGCACATTTCCCAAGAGATTTATTGAGCATACACATCAAAGTTGACTAGGTTGGCCAGCTTATCCATAGATTAATGTTAGAATAGATGATGGAGTTAGCTATAATCAATGCCTATCAAAGTGCATTAATGACACCATATGAATACCTATAAGGTTGTATCCCCATGTGAATATTACACAATTCTTAACACCACACCTTCAGTTGAACGTGAAGACTCCGTTAATTTAGGTGACCTAAGTATCTATTGTGCCACTATAATGATTTTTTTGAAAAAACCGGAGGTGCCTAATTCCCTTTAACAAGTCTCAATAACCTCTCATACCGTCAATGCATGCATCTACTATAACCATGTAAAATTTTATTGCGTACAAAAAACTAAAAAAACTTCAACATTGTCCCCATTGAAAGGTCACTATTTGTGGGGTCAATTAATTACAACATCATTTCCACTAATTATTTATAAATTTTAAGTGTTTAATTGGTCCTTAGCTGCGGTAGGCTTGCAATGGTAAATGGTAATAAATAATTTCATCCCCTCGAAATTTATGTTATGATTTTTTTGTTTGATTTTTGAATTCTTTTTGTGATTCATCTTTGAGTATTGAAACCCTCCCATATTGTCAATGCATGCATCTACCATAACCATGTCGAATTTTAGTGTGTATGAGCACAAATTGAAAAAAATCAATATTGGCCCTATTAATAGGTCACACAGCTAACTCAGATACTTTTGTGGCCCTCTGAAAATAAATTTACTGAAACTTACAAAGAATAGGGAGAATGAAAAATAAATAAAGTATTCAATCAAGAGATAACACTTTCATACTTGACAAATCTCTGCAAATACCTCTTTCTCCTTGTTCTTAGTGAAGCACAATGGAAAAATCTAGGTGATATTTCTTGATTGTCGAATTCTTTTTGTGAGTCATGTTTGAGTCTCAAAACCATCCACACTATCAATGCATGCATCTACTATAGCAATGTCAAATTTCAGTATCTACGAGCACAAATTGGAAAAAAATTAATGTTGGCTCCATTCATAGGTCACTATGTGTGAGGTCAATTAACTAGAGCATCATTTCGGCCACTAATTATTAGTAATTTTTAAGTGGTGGATTGGTCCTTGGGGGGGTGGGACAAAAATTGGTAACAATAATCTTAATATTGGTGCAAATAATTGGTTCCTAGACATTGCATTCGTGAGGACTCATATACTTCGAGATTGGAATCAGGAGTGTAAAAGAGATATAATAAATGATATCATGTATTGGCCATGAAAACAAGCTTGATATTAGTGAAAATAATGAGATTCTCTTGGTTTCAAGAATTATAGAATATTATCTACTGAAAAAGGCCAACCACATGAAGGTGGAAGTGCATATGGCCCCTCACCCCCTTCCCCGCTCACATCACTCTCAATATTCCCAATACCCAATTTATCTACTATAAACTATTTGAAAGCAACATAGTAAGAATAAAGCATATATATAAATTACTAAGAAAACAAAAAATTAAGTTAAATGAAAGTGAACAAATCAAATGAAAACATATAAATGTATACCTCATACATTTCAACATTTCAATATCATTAATATTCTTCTTCATCCAACTCATTATTATGTCATCTGGTTCAAAAATGGTGACAAAACGATCATCCATTTCAACATCATCATCAATGTCAAAATTTCCAATAATCATATCATCATCCACATCATCATGACGAACATCATATCCCATATTTGGATCAACTTCTTCAACTTCTTCATCTGATAGTACATCATTGATATCATCTTCATCGAGAACATTGTCTAGTCGAATATTTTCTTAAACTTCTTTGACATCTTCATGATCTAACACATGATAAATTAACTACCCCTCTACATCATCATCCTCTTCAACATTATCATCTTCCTCTGCTACATTATACTCTATCAGTCTTCCACTTGGATCATATCTAACAACATTTGACCAACCTGTTGTACCTAGAACCTTTGAGTAATATGCCTGGTTGCATTGGCTTGGAAGAACAAAGTGATCTGATCCTAGCTCAAATGACCTTGTATTAGCCATGTTAAATCCATTTTCATATTTAATAACAATTCTATTAGGATCATGTTCATTCATTCGTAACCTATACCATTTAATGTCAAACAGAACCAATTTGAAGGAATCAAATTCACACTCAAGTATGTCATCCAAATACCCATAGTATCGATTTTCAAAGACTTGTGGACGTGTGTCACTTTTAGAGGAAGCATTAGTGACCTGGAATACTGCAAGTATCCCACAATCATAAGTTTTCCTCTTTTCATCCAACTTTTTTATGTGAAATTTATGACCATTGTACCACATAGCCTTGTGGTGTTTCAACTGCAGTATGTCAAACACATAAAAAAGGCATTGTCAATTAATAATCATATTCATATAACTTGGAAAGTATCTGGATAACTTGATAATAATACCTTGCATTCACATTAATAATAACTTGATAAATTATTTTAGGCTGAAATGCATGCTTGTATGTTTATCTTTCAAACCATTTGCTAAATCAATTTCTCTCTGTGTAATATTGGCATCTCAGGCACGATGAGCTTCTCTAACCAACCCAAACACCCCTCTCCATGATAACATACCATTAAATTGTTCACATATTTTAATCCATGGCTTTACCTAATCAAATATTTTTTTGCAATGTATAAATGTAGTGCATCCCACTCTCAAGCAATAGTATCATAAAATCATAATCCACCAATAAATATTAGTTGCCATGGTCGATATTAATAATTGATGAAAGAATAAAAATATATAAATATGATATATACAACAATGAAAAGTTATATGTATGTATGTATGTATTTATATATAATATCCACATTAAATTTTTAATTACCTCTCATTTTCTTCGTTCTACCTTTCCCCAACAGATACTCCCCTTCAAATTTCTGATGGAGTTCACATCCCAAATGTGATCCACACACATATTTGCTGCTAATATAGGAAGATATTGGCTAATATACACCATGTATTGATATTCCATATATCCCTACCATATAACTCTTAGGACATGTTATTTTTCTAACAAAATCCTTCAATGATTTCAAGTGCCTCTCCACCATCCACATCAATGTTGTGTGTATAGGTCCACACAATTCAATATCCTCAACTTGGTGTATGAAGTAGTGTTCTTATGTATTGAAAACTGTTAGAGGTAGATTCTTTTGCATTTCACACATTAGCCAAGGAATTTCTATATTCTAGTTATTTATATCATCTTTATGTATTTCTTTCAATGACAACCATCTACAAATGATGCAACCAAATAAAATGTTTCAATAAAACATAATATATTACATTATAAGTAAAACACATGGCATGAATTTGAACAACTAATTGAAAAAACATGTGGCATATAAATCACTACTTACCTCATGTACTTTCCAAGATCATATATAGCTTGTTTGACGTTTTTTTCAAATTCGTTTGGGAGAGATAGAGGTAGAACATATTGTAAAAATAAAAATGAATCATTATTTGCTTAATCCAAAGTAGACAAAAAAACATAAATATTTATATATACCAAAATAATTACCTTAATGAAGGTATGCCAATCATGTGTTTTTACCCCCACCAAATTCACATTTCTTTGTTAAGATATTATTTATGTTTGAAGAAAAGCATGTGGGAAATTTAATTCTTTGAATGACCTATTTTAGATCATCACTTTGCTTCTCTATTAATAACCATGGAAGATTGTTTCAATCTTCATCACTAATTG
Organism: Pinus albicaulis; assembly: GCA_034641835.2. Classification (NCBI taxonomy): domain Eukaryota; kingdom Viridiplantae; phylum Streptophyta; class Pinopsida; order Pinales; family Pinaceae; genus Pinus; species Pinus albicaulis. Next base: position 702,951,133 of record CM076574.1, read on the forward strand.
ATCGTATCCCACTTTTCATTGCATGATTGGATTTCACAATGCCATTACAAATTTTGAGGATTTTTTCTTTATCCCTCCTACCATCTATGATCTTCCATAAATTTGTTGTCACATTCTTCTTGATATGCATTTTATCAAACAAATGGGTTATTATTAGGTGCTCATAGTAGGGCAATGTGAATTGAGCAAGATAACTTTTCATTCCTCGTGGAATCCCATCATGTCCTTCACAATGATTTCTATTATATTCCAACTTCCAAAGATGAGGTGTCATTCTTCGTGGTTTTAATATAGTCTCTCCATTCCCATTGAAAATTTAGTTTTCAGTAGCAAGATACCTATGGTAGAGGAACTTGTTGAACGACAAGATTTCATCTTAAGACCACAAACTGAAATGGATTTTTTGTAGAAATTATACAAACAATATGTATACCAATGGATTCAATCTGATCATGCGATATGATAAATTAAGCTACTGAATCCTTCTACAAATTAATTGTGAAAATAAACATGATCACACAATCACACCAAGTAAAAGAAAGAAAAAAATCAATCCACAACACAGATATTTTTCCTGGGGAAAGCTTGCTGCTCAAAACTCCTCTATCTCTATTGTATAATCAACGAAGGAATCATGAAACAATACAATCCACTCTTTTCACAAGAGTCTGTTGCACTCTACCAACTATCTCACACTAATCCGGACAAAATCGACCAATACTTAACCAATTTACTACCTCTTCTCAACCTTCCTTGCTTGCCCAATTATAAGAGAATTAATTCCCTATTATATTGGAAATTCCACTTCCCAAAACTGCGGAATACATCATGGGCATCCAAATGGTTGTTTTGATTGCGCTCCGCAATCCGTTAATAATAAAAATGATATTTAACATCCATTTAACCTTTGTCTCAACTGGGTCTTCATCAGAACTGACATCCATGTAGCTATTAATAGTAAATCATCAGTCACTTTACAGATCGCTGCATGTGAATTAAATATGATTTAATTCACTTGACCTCTCACTAGTGCAACAATCAATTACAACTAGTTAGACTGACTTTAACTCACTTAATTGAGTTAACTAATTTCTCATGCATTAAACTAATACATTAACTGCAACTTGGACTCTAAAGAAAATAAAATCACTATACATGCCTCACCAACCACCCTCAACTCAAATTTCATGAGCTAACGGAGTCTATCACACTCAGTTAACTATTACAAGTGATTACTTAGATAAGATTACAATTTATCATCCAATTTAATTAAGGGAAAATTAAATTAGACACACTTTTATTGTTGACTTTTCAACACTCCCTCTCAACAAGAAAGGAATTATCAGCTACCCCGATCCTGCCTCTGTGGTATTCGAATTTTCTCTTGGTGAGTGCCTTCGACAAACTATCTGCATCCTAATCCTCCGTGGGAAAGTACTGAAGTAACATAATGTGTCTCCAACCACAATCTCTGAGATGGTGGTACCAGATGTCAATATGCTTGGACCTGTCATGGAATACTGTATTAACTGAGAGTTTTATGCAACTCTGGTTATCAAAATGTATCACGGTCAGATCCATCTGACGATCAAACAAACCAACAAGTATATTCCTCATCCATATGGCCTCACATACCGTTTGACTGACTACCATGTACTCTGCCTCGGCTAAACTAAGTGCAACTGATCTCTGCTTCCTGTTGTTCCAAGAAATTGTTGTCGATCATATGCTGAAGATCCATCCTGATGTGCTCTTCTTGTCTGATGGACTGCCTGCCCAATCTGCATCAGTGAAGCCTTGAATCTTCACTCCCTCTATCCATCTATACCATAATCCATACTCTATAGTGCCCCTGAGATATCTCAAGACACACTTCCCCGCCTTCCAAAAGAGCTTGGTCGGCCTAACCATAACTTGACTAAGATGGTTAAGTGCATAGCATATATCTGGTAGTGTGGTCACCAAGTACATGAGTGAACCCACAAGTTGTCTGTAAACAGTAGCATCCACTACCTCACCTGAAGTAGCATCCTCCTTCCTCCAGTTTCCTACAAGAGGAGTCTCCATGGGTTTACAACTCTCCATGTGGAACTTCTTCAAAATTTATTTCGCATACTTTCCTTAAGAAACAAATAGCTCCCCATCTCACTGCCATATCTCCAAACCAAGGAAATAGTAAAGGAGTCCCATGTCCTTCATCTCAAACTTTCTTGATAAATCCTCTTTGTAAGAAGTTATGAGCTTCTCATCACCTGTTATAATAAGATCATCTACATAAAGTACAATAATCAGAAGCTTACCATGAAATACAATCTGGTAGAGGTTCGTATCCGGTTCACTATTCGTGAAGCCCAACCCTGATGTACCAAGCACAAAATGCTTGCTTTAGCCCATACAATTCTCTCTTGATTCTACACACATGAGACTCCCTATCAAAGGTCTCAAAACCTTCTGGATGCTCAATGTACACTTCTTCCTCAATAAATCCATTGAGAAATGCAATATTCACATCCATCTGATGTATCTGCCACCCCATATGCGCTGAGAGTGTAAGGATAGATTTAATCTATGACTACCTTGCAATCGATGCAAAAGTATCCTCATAGTCAATCCCCTCAACCTGTGAGAATCCCCAGGCTACAAATCTAGCCTTGTAATTCTCCACACTCCTATCTGTTGCTTGCTTCACCTTATAGATCCATCTAGATCCAACCACTGACTTCCCGACTGGTCTTGGGACAACTTCCCATGCACTGTTCCTGACGATGGAGTCATACTCCTCAACCATGGTGTCAACCCAAGTTGTTTGCTACACTGATTCCTCAAAAGAGGATGGTTCTGTCACAATACACTTGGTCATAAGAGCCATGTACCTAGTATAGCTATCTGGTTTCTCTCTCTATCTGCGTAGTGATGTAGGTGCTCCTACATGTTCTGTCGCATCAAGTCCTAATTTTTCAACCTCTGTGGTGCGCCTCCTACCATGACTGGTGGATGGCTCTGCATGAGTGATTTCTGCCACTCCATGATTCTCCTGGTGTGATTTCTCCACATCTTGAGGTTCATCCTTTGGAACAAAAAGTTCCTCATCTGCATGAAAATCAAGCTCCCTCTTAAGGGACAATCGCATGGCTTTCTCCTCATCAACTTTTACATCCCGTCTGAAAACTATCATCCCATTAATCATAAAATACACCCAATAGTTTTGGGGAGTATCAATGTACCCCACAAATATCCCAATCTCTGTTGTTGGTTCTAGATTCTTTCTGGAATATTTGGTCACATGGAAATAGACAGATGAGCCAAAAATTTTAAAATATGAAACATCATGTTTCTTACCCAAAAAATCCTCCTCTAGTGTACTCATGCCATGTATATGATGAGGACTATGGTTCTGCACAAAGACCGTTGTGTTTCATGCCTCTACCCACAGATGCAACGGTAGGCCCTGATCATGTAACATAGCTCGTGTCACACCCAAAATTGTTCTATTCTTTCTTTCTGCAACCCCATTCTGTTGTGGGTTATGAGGCACAATCAACTCTCTCCGAATTCCTTCTTTTTCACAGAAGTTCTTGAATTCATTGGAGATGTGCTCACCACCCTTGTAACTCCTCAGAGCCTTCACCTGCTTCCCTGTATCTTTCTCAACCAGTGATTTGAACTCACAAAATTTTGAGAACGTATGATCTTTCTTCTCCATGAAGTAGATCCAACACTTTCTATAAAAATCATCAACAAAAATCACATAATACCTGTGCTTTTCTATATAAGTTGTAGAGAATGGTCCACACACATATGAGTGAACTCTCTCAAGGATTTCCACTGCTCGGTTCTCCTTCTCGTGAAAAGTGGCCTTTGTATACTTCCCCATGGTACATCCCTTGCATGTGTCTATCTGTGCAAGAGTACCATTTGGAGGCCCCGTAGAAAACTGTTGCATGACCTTCAAATAACTGTGGTGTAGATGGCCCAATCTCTTGTGCCATAACTCACCCTCATCCCATCTCACCACTCTGTCTACTTTACTCATCAATTCCACGCAGCCATCTAAATCAAGTTTGTAGAGGTTCTTCACATGAACCCCAATCTTCTTAACTTTTCTTGTGGATTTATTATGAAGGAATGCTTTCCCTTCACTGAAAATCACATCATATCCTCTATCCTCCAACATAGAAACAAAACTAAATTCCTTTTTAAGCCTGGTACATGCATGACATATTTTAATAAGAAAGGTTTACATGACTATCTCTGGAAAGTAACTGTACCAATCCCGGTAGCGCTATACCTTCCGTCATCACCCATCTCAATGTGAATATGAAGATCCTTCTCCTCCAAGCTACTAAATATTTCTTTGTCTTTCTTCATGTGGAAAGATGCACCACTATCCAAGTACCACATTGATCCCATCGCACTAGACACCATGCATGCGATGAGTGAGAAGTCCAACTTGAACTGTGATGCTAAAGCATCACCCACTGCAGATCCTAAAGCCTTCTTGTTATTCTTATTCTTCTGTGGATAATTAGTGGCATAATGTCAATGATCGTGATAGTGAAAAAATTTCAATCTGGATATGTCACACTTCTTTCCTTCTTTGTCGGTCTTAGATTTGGAATAGGATTTCTTTCCCTTCCCCTTCTTTACCTTACCATCCAAGGCACAATTTTCCTCATCATATGTCCTAGATGAGGATCCATCCTTGGTATTCCGCCTGGATTCTTCTTGTACCAAATCCTACCAAATTCACTCCCAATCTGGTAGCTTCTCCCTCCTATTAACAGAGTCCTCATAACTATGCCGACTCTTGGGAAGGCCTAGAAGTGCTAGGCTCACAAAGTCATCATCTTCTATAGTAATACCGACACTTCCAAGCTCATATCGACATTGGATGAACTTCGTCAAGTATTTAAGAATAGTGTTTCCTTTCTCCATTTTAATTTTCTTGAGCTTGTCCTTCAGTGCCAATTTTCTATGGTCACTGTTGTTCTGAAATAGATCTATCAAGGCCTTCCACATTGCATATGCAGTCACCTTGCCATGGAGACTCGAGACAAGGTGATCTCAAAATCCCTCTAATAAGATCGTCCTCGCCTTTGCAACCTTCTTTTTCCAAGCATCAAGAAGAATGGTGTATGCTACTGCGGGCCTTGGAATATTAGTGCCGATGAATTCTTTCAACCCATTGTTCTCTAGAACTGCCTCCATTCTGTCTTTCCATGCAATATAATTAGAAATGGCCTCGAGTGCATATTCCAATCTTAATCCATTGAAAGCCATCTTGATTCACCTGTCGCACCAAAGAATATTTTTTCAAATTCGAATTATGTTCAGCACAAACTCAATTTCTTCTCCACTATAGTGATTTCTGGCGCTCTGATACCATGTAGAAATTATACAAAAAATGTGTATACCAATGGATTCAATATGATCATGCGATATGATAAAAAAATATATTGAATCCTTATACAAATTAATTGTAGAAAATAAACATGATCACACAATCACACCAAGTAAAAGAAAGAAACAAATCAATCCACAACACAGAAATTTTTCATGGGGAAATCTTGCTGCTCAAAACCCATCTATCTCTATTGTATAATCAACCAATGAATCATGAAACAATACAATGCACTCTTCTCACAAGACTCTGTTGCACTCTACCAACTGTCTCACACTGATCTAGACAAAATCGACCAACACTTTTCCATTTTACTGCCTCTGCTCATGCTTCCTTGCTTTCACAATTCTAAGAGAATTAATTCCCTATTGTTTAGGAATTTCAGCCTTCCAAAACTATGCAATACATCATGGGCATCCAAATGGTTGTTTTGATTATGCTTTGCAATCCATTAATAATACAAATGATATTTAACATCCCTTTAACCTCTGTCTCAATTGGGTCTTCATCAAAACTGACATGCATATAGCTATTAATAGTAAATCATCAGTCACTTGACAGATCACTACATGTGAATTAAATGTGATTTAACTCACTTGACGTCTCACTAGTGTAGCAATCAGTTACAACTAGTTAAACTGACTTTAACTCACTTAATCGAGTTAACTAATTTCTCATGCATTAAACTAATACAGTAACTGCAACTTGGACTCTAAAGAAAATATAATCACTCTACATGCCTCACCAACCACCCTCAACTCGAATTTCATGAGCTAACTGAGTCTATCACACTCAGTTAACTATTACAAGTGATTATGAGATAAGATTACAATTTATCATCCAATTCAATTAAGGGAAAATTAAATTAGACACACATTTATTGTTGACTTTTCAACACTCCCTCTCAACAAGAAAGGAATTATCAGCTACCTCGATCCTGCCTCTGTGGTATTCAAATTTTCTCTTGGTGAGTGCCTTCATCAGAATATCTACATCCTGATCCTCTTTGGGAATGTACTGAAGTAACATAATGTGTCTCCAAACACAATCTCTGAGATGGTGGTACTAGATGTCAATATACTTAGACCTGTCATGGAATATTGTATAACCGAGAGTTTTATGCAACTGTGGTTATCACAATGTATCACTGTCGGATCCATAAGACGATCAAACAAACCAACAAGTATCTTCCTCATCCAGATGGCATCACATGCCGCCTGACTGACTACCATGTACTATGCCTTAGCTAAACTAAGTGCAACTAATCTCTGCTTCCTACTGTACCAAGAAACTATTTTCGATCATATGCTGAAGATCCATCCTGATGTGCTCTTCCTGTCCAATGGGCTTCCTGCCCAATATGCAATGGTGAAGCCTTGAAGCTTCACTCCCTCTTTCCATTTGTACCATAATCCATAATTTGTAGTGCCCCTGAGATATCTCAAGACATGCTTCCCTGCCTTCCAAAAGAGCTTGGTCGGCTTAACCATAACTTGACTAAGATGGTTAACTGCGTAGCATATATCTAGTAGTGTGTTCAGAACATGAGTGAACCCACAAGTTGTCTGTAAACAGTAGCATCCACTACCTCACCTGAAGTAGCATCCTCATTCCTCCAGTTTCCTACAAGAGGAGTCTCCATGGGTTTGCAACTCTTCATGTGGAACTTCTTCAGAATCTCTTTCGTATCCTTTCCTTGAGAAAAAAATAGCTCCCCATCTTGCTGCCATATCTCCAAACCAAGGAAATAGTGAAGGATTCCCATGTCCTTCATCTCAAACTTTCTTGAAAAATCCTCTTTGTAAGAAGTTATGAGCTTCTCATCACTTGTCAGAATAAGATCATATACATAAAGTACAATAATGAGAAGCTTACCATGAAACAAAATCTGGTATAGGTTCATATCCACTTCACTCTTCATGAATCCCAACCCGGTGAAATAACTGTCAACCCTGGTGTACCAAGCACAAGGTGCTTGCTTCAGCCCATACAATGCTATCTTGAGTCTACACACTTGAGACTCCCTATCAGAGGTCTCAAAACCTTATGGCTACTCAATGTACACTTCTTCCTTAATAACTCCATTGAGAAATGCAATATTCACATCCATCTGATGTATCTGCCACCCCATATGCATTGAGACTGCAAGAATAGATCTAATCAATGAGTACCTTGCAACCGGTGCAAAAGTATCCTCATAGTTTATCCCCTCAACCTGTGAGAATCTCGGGCTACAAATATAGCCTTGTATTTCTCCACACTCCTATCTACTGCCTGCTTCACCTTATAGATCCATCTAGATCCAAAAATTGACTTCCCGACTAGTCTTAGGACAAACTTCCATGTACTATTCCTGATGATGGAGTCATACTCCTCAACCATGGCGTCAACCCAAGTTGGTTGTTGCACTGATTCCTCAAAAGAGGATGGTTCTGTCACAATACACTTGGTCATAAGAGCCATGTATCTAGTATAGGTATCTAGTGTTTATCTCTATCTGTGTAGTGATGTAGGTGCTCCTACATGTTCTGTCGCATCAAGTCTCAAATTTTCAGCCTCTGTGGTGGGCCTCTTGCCATGTCTGGTGGATGGCTCTACATGAGTGGTTTCTGCCACTCCATGATCCTCCTCATGTGGCTGCTTCACATCTTGAGGTTCATCCTTTGGAACCAAGAGTTCCTCATCTGCATGCAAATCAAGCTCCCTCTTAAGGGATAATCGCATGGCTTTCTCCTCATCAACTTTTACATCCCGTATGACAACTGTCATCCCATTGTTCGGAAAATACACCCGATAGTTTTGGGGAGTATCAATGTACCCCACAAATATCCCAATCTCTGTTTTTGGTTTTAGATTCTTTTTGGAATCTTTGGTCACATGGAAATAGAAAGATGAGCCAAAAATTTTAAAATATGAAACATCAGGTTTCTTACCAGAAAAATCCTCCTATGGTGTACTCATGCCAAGTATATGATAAGGAGTATGGTTCTGAACAAATACGATTGTGTTGCATGCCTCTGCTCATAGATGCAATGGTAGGCCCTGATCATGTAACATAGCTCGTGTCGCACCCACAATTGTTCTGTTCTTTCTTTCTGCAACCCCATTCTGTTGTGGGTTATGAGGCACAATCAACTCTCTCTGAATTCCTTATTTTTCACAGAAGTTATTGAGTTCATTAGAGATGTACTCACCACCATTGTCGCTCCTCAGAGCCTTCACCTGCTTCCCTGTATCTTTCTCAACCAGTGATTTGAACTCACAAAATTTTGATAACGTTTGATATTTCTTCTGCATGAAGTAGATCCAACACTTTCGAGAAAAATCATCAACAAAAATCACATAATACATGTGATTTTCTATATAAGTTGTAGAGAATGGTCAACACACATATGAATGAACTCTCTCAAGGATTTCCGCTGCTCGGTTCTCCTTCTCATGAAAAGTGGCCTTTGTATACTTCCCCATGGTACATCCCTTGCATGTGTCTATTTGCACAAGAGTACCCTTTGGAGGCCCCGTAGAAATCTATTGCATGACCTTCAAAGCACTATGGTGTAGATGGCCCAATATCCTCTGCCATAACTCACCCTCATCCTAGCTCACCACTCTGTCTTCCTTACTCATCAATTCTGCACAACCATCTACATCAAGTTTGTAGAGGTTCTTCACACGAACCGCAATCTTCTTAACTTGTCCTGTGGATTTATGATGAAGGAATGATTTCCCTTCACTAAAAACCACATCATATCCTCTATCCTCCAACATAGAAACTAAAACTAAATTCTTTTTCAAGCCTAGTACATGCATGACATCTGTTAATAAGAAAGGTTTACTTGACTGTCTCTGGAAATTAACTATACCAATCCCGATAGCGCTATACCTTCCGTCGTCACCCATCTCAATGTGAATCTGCATATCCTTCTCCTCCAAGCTACTAAATATTTCTTTGTCTCCCATCATGTGGAAATATGCACCACTATCGAAGTACCACATTGATCCCATTGCACTAGACACCATGCATGCGATGAGCGAGAAGTCCAACTCAAACTGTGATGCCAAAGCATCACCCACTATATATCCTGAAGCCTTCTTGTTTTTCTTCTTCTTTTGTGGATAATTAGTGGCATAATGTCCATGAACATGACAGTGAAAACATTTCACTTTGGACATGTCACACTTCTTTTCTTCTTTGCTGATCTCAGATTTGGAATAGGATTTATTTCCCTTCCTCTTCTTTTCCTTACCATCCAAGGCACAATTTTCCTCATCATCTGTCCTAGATGAGGATCCATCCCTAGTATTCTGCCTGAATTATTCTTGTACCAAATCCAACAAAATTCTCTCCCAATCTGGTAGCTTCTCCCTCCCATTGACAAAGTCCTCATAACTATGCCAACTCTTGGGAAGGCCTAGAAGTGCTAGGCTCACCAAGTAATCATCCGCTACAGTAATCTTGACACTTCCAAGCTCATCTCAACATTGGATGAAATTGGTCAAGTATTTCAGAATAGTGTCGCCTTTCTCCATTTTAATTTTCCTGAGCTGGTCCTTCAGTGCCAATTTTCTGTGGTCACTGTTGTTTTGAAAAATATCTGTCAAGGCCTTCCGCATTGCATATGCATTTGCCTTGCCATGGAGACTCGAGACAAGGTGATCTCGAACTACCTCTATCAAGATCCTCCTCGCCTTTGCAACCTTATTTTTCCAAGCATCAAGAAGAGCGACCTATGCTGCTATGAGCCTTGGAATATCAGTGTCGATAAATTATTTCAACCCGTTGTTCTCCAGAACCGCCTCCATTCTGTATTTCCATGCAATATAATTAGAACTTACCTCAAGTTCATATTCCAATCTTAATCCATTGAAAGCCATCTTGATTCGCCTATCACACCAAAGAATATTTTTGCAAATTCGAATTCTGTTCAACACAAACTCAATTTCTTCTCCACTATAGTGATTTCTGGCACTCTGATACCATGTAGAAATTATACAAACAATGTGTATACCAATGGATTCAATCCGATCATGCGATATGATAAATAAAGATATTGAATCTTTATAAAAATAAATTGCAGAAAATAAACATGATCACACAATCACACCAAGTAAAAGAAAGAAACAAATCAATCCACAACACATATATTTTTCTTGGGGGAAGATTGTTGCTCAAAACCCTTTTATCTCTATTGTATAATCAACCAAGGAATCATGAAAAAATACAATGCACTCTTCTCACAAGAGTCTGTTGCACTCTACCAATTGTCTCACACTGATTCAGACAAAATCGACCAACACTTAGCCAATTTCCTGCCTCTGCTCAACTTTCCTTGCTTTCGCAATTCTAAGAGAAAATTTTCCCTATTATTTAGGAATTCCAACCTTCCAAAACTACGCAATACACCATGGGCATCCAAATGGTTGTTTTGATTGTGCTCCGCAATCCGTGAATAATACAACCCATAGTTAACATCCCTTTAACCTCTGTCTCAACTGGGTCTTATTAATAGAAAATCATCAGTCACTCGACATATCACTGCATGTGAATTAAATCTTCTTTAATTCACTTGACCTCTCACTAGTGCAACAATCAGTTACAACTAGTTAGACTGACTTTAACTCACTTAATTGAGTTAACTTATTCGTCATGCATTAAACTAATACACTAACTGCAACTTGGACTCTAAAACAAATAGAATCACTCTACATGCCTCACCAACCACCCTCAACTTGAATGTCATGAGCTAACTGATTCTATCACACTCAGTTAACTATTATAAGTGATTATGAGATAAGATTACAATTTATTGTCCAATTTAATTAAGGGAAAATAAAATTAGACACACATTTCTTGTTGACTTTTCAACAAATTTAGCATTTGTTTGAAGGCCTGCAAGAGATGGATTAATGCCAGTTATAAACGAAGGGATTATTTAAAAAACATGCATGATATGATCTAAATGAAATAATTTTATACTATTAAAGTGCAATGGAACGTTGCATACCCCAAAAATGTGTTAGCCCTAGGGCATCATGAATTGTCAATACAGGTATTCCATGGAATTGCAATTTCCTTTACCCTATTGGTTTACAGATGTCATACATAGTGATGTCAGCCCATAAATTCATTAACACATCGGTAAGAGGCTCGATATATACATTCATATCTTTAACTTGGTACTTACCTAATTGCTTGAAAATACACATAATTAATAATATGATAAATACATATAAGTAAATAAATAAATATAAAATATTATGCAACAAACAAGGCAAATGAAAATGTTACAATATTAAAAAATTTAATGTAGACAAATACATAGAAAAAACATTCTCAACAAAATGTGCTCCCTATTTATTGACACCGAAGGAGGAAGGTTATTGTTGATAACAAAAATTGGCCACACTGAGTATATAGACTTGAGTTCTCCAAATGGATTAACACTGGAAGTTGCCAATGAAAGTATAACATTATGAGGTTCATCATTAAAACATGTACATTTTTCCTTAATTCCCATAAATGCATAACCATCTACAGAATTTGAAGAAAACCATATCTACTTCTCTTTTGTGCATGGTAATCCATAAGTTGTAATATGATTTCACACTTGAACACTCACTGCAAATGTGGAATTATGGGAATATGACAAAGAACATTTTGAGGCACTCTTTTTGTAAGATGATTGCTTCAATATCTATTTATTTCACATTGTAGGCATTTTTTTCAATGCATGTTTTCCATAATATATAATATGATAATTAGGAGATGCATCTATAGCTTGATACTCCATTCCAATTTCTTTCATAATGGCATGTAAATCTCAGTATTTGGGAGGTAACTTATTTGATGATGGTAACATATTTTCACCTAACAATATAGTACAACATAAAAAATCACTAGTTAGTGTAAAGAATATTAATCATAAATATTGCATTCTTATTTTACACATTAATTAACACTAAAAAAAGGAAATAAATCAACATTTCATGTGATGAAATATATTACATTATACCTTAGGATCTGTGTCGTACAAGTGTTTGGAAATCTGTTCAAAACCTTTAATTTCACTAACAATAATGTAGCAGAGAGAAAATTTTCTCTTGAGCCTTCATAAAATGGTGTCCCTGCCTTCTTTAGCATAGGTTCATCACAAATAACATCATCGTTGTCATCGCCAAACAAGTCTTGGATCAGTTGATTTGTCGCATCATCTTAAAATATGTTCTTATTGTCATCTTCTTCCATAGGATCATTATCTTGATCTTCAATATTCGCTTTATGTTCCTTAACTTGTAGAACATCATTTTTAGTACTACTACTTGGTGCATTTCTATCATAGTACCTAGGGGGGACATTGACTTTATAATAATTACAAACAATCACTTGTAATAGATAAATCGTTGGAATATTGATGTCATGTTCATCATTTCTCAGAATATCAATGAACACGGGAACTTTACCAAAAAACTGAAAAAAATGACATTTTTTTGGTAATTTACGACAATGCGGGCCATACCGTCGGACTATGTCGTCAAGATTTTTTCCTATACGTAGTAGTGCTTCCTTCACAAGATAAGAAATCTATACCTTCATTTGGACAATTAGATTTTATTTAAGTTCAATCTAAGTGAACTAGCAGAAGAAAATAAAATTAAGCTCATGTTAGTGATTTTTTTGGTATGTTTATATTTTTTTATTTTTTATTTTTCATATTTTAAGTAAACAAAGTTTTGGAAAAAAAGTTTTGGAATTTTTGAATAGAATGGTGGTGAATTGAGGTTTACCTTCTCCTTGAAAATTACCTCCTTCAATGTTGGATTATGATCATGGCCCTCTCTAAATTTTCCTTGTATTTTTGGACAAGAAAATGAATTTGAAGTCTAGGATTAGTCGTCTCCACTCTTGTCTAAGATGATATATTGGTGTCTAAAATCAACTAGGATAAATTTACTTGTTGAAATATGTGTGGCTAATAGATTAACTATGGAATTTAGGAGAGATATTATCCTTGAAAAATAAACCCTAATAAATTTTAGTCAACAATGAGACTTTGAAAACCCTAACCCAACAAAGAGGAAGTGAGGCTTGGCATCCTAGCCTTCCTCTTCCACATGAATATGTAGCCCCTGAATGGATTGATCCACAAGCTTTATGTGACTTGAAATGACTTGCAAAAATATTATGAAAGAACAATATCCAATGGCCAAGACAAAATAAAAATAGAAAAGTTGATCTAAGAGACAATGAGACTTTGAAAACCCTAACCCAACAAGAGGAAGTGAATCCTAGCATCCTAGCCTTCCTCTTCCACGTGACTATGTAGCCCCTCAATGGATCAATCCATAAGCTTTGTGTGACTTGAAATAAATTGCATAAATATTATGAAGGCATAATATCGAATGGCCAAGAATAAAGAAAAATAGAAAAGTTTATCTAAGAGACATATTGTTTGCACCAAATGAAGTTCCTATTATGGCATAATGACTTCACATTTTCACAACACCATTTGGAAGGAGGAATTATCCTTATATAATTTTTCTTCTAACGACTAGTTGAAACCCTTTCCCAAAAATAATGAGAATAGTTCTACTCTATTTTCATCTACTCTTGTACAACCACCTATGCATTCTTTATCCCAGATACGCCGCCTCTTATTCACTACACTCGCTAATTCCACTCATCCTACTACCGTATTTTTATGATTTTTGTTTCAAAAAAATAGCTTCAAATAATAAAGGAAGAAGGATATATTGATATAGATCAACATCGAGAACTAAAATGGTTAACATAAAACATAAATGTAAGGTTTTTGTTGTTGAGAAATGTAACTAGTTTCGGTCTTCATAATTGTTGTACTCATTTCAATATATATCCTATGTAAAAAAAAGAAAAAGATGAAATAAAATTATTATTATTAAAGCATGGGTTTCATGCTCATTATTTATGGTATTCTAGGTAAAAGAAGGTTCTTTGTTCTTCTAGGGTTTTCTAGGTATTAGGATTTATTGTCATGATTCAATGGAGTCAACATCATGTTTAGAAGACCCTTTCGAGAAAAAATTAATTGTAAAAAGAATTATTTTTGAGTCAAGAAAGTATGGGAATTTCCAATATTACAAATTGGCCCTAGGATCATCAATTTGGCCTAAAGGAGGGAATTTGACCCCTTGAGAAGGCTATATAAAGAGAATTTTGACTTCATTTACACACTCACTCACAAGCTTTATCATCAAAAAAGAGGTTGCTCTGTAGATAGAAGGAGCAGAAAAAGAGAGGGAAGCTCTGGAAGAAGTTGGGAGGCTGAAATATCTTGTATTTGGGCTCTATATCTATTACACGTACAAAATTCTAGGGTGTCTAGGCTACATTAGGAGGTCGAAATTGCATAATCGAGTTGCAAGGGGATGAAGTTCAAAATATGTAGTTGGAAGAGAGAAAACCCTTGTTTATACCTCGTTGGCCTTGGGATAGTTGTATTTATCTAAGTAGGTATCAAAAGGGGGGTTTTATTAGGGTTTCCAAGGATATGCAAAGATGAAGAAGTTGAGCCAAAGTGGCAGGTCGAGTAGTAGTAGCAGGGAAGTCGAAGTTGCAGGTCAAGTACTTGTGTTTTTGTTGGTCGAACAAAGTTGCAAGGAAGCAAGAAAGGACTTGAGGAAGGGATGACTTGGTACTGGGAGAACTTGGTCTAGGGATTGGGTCTTTGTATCTCATTCAAAGTATATTATAAGAAGAGAAGAGTTTTTGGGTTTTACCCTTGGAGGGATTTTGCACTGAGTAAGATCCTATATATGTGTCCTATTTTTTTGTTGCAGTTTCTTGGTATTGTTTGATGAATAGATATAACTAAATAACATAAAGAATATAACTAAGATTCACAAGAAAGTATCAAGCTTAAAAAAACAAGACATAATATGTTTCCAGTTTACATTTTCGAACATGGAATCAGGGTTAAGGTGAGCAAGGAAGGAAACCAGAAGGACATGAGAAAGAATTGCTGATCAAGGGATAGGAAGCTCTCAAGGCCTAAAAGAAGATGATCATCTTTTGTAGGGATCTAGTTAAATGATCATTGATAAGATACCTTCAGATCTATGGTTTCTATATTAAATAAGATTAATAACTACATCAATCTTGCAAGAAGGATGTTAACCTCGCAAGAATTCTACTTGGAAGGAATCAATCTTGGAAGCTAATTGGTGGAGGAATCCTAGGGAACATATTTCAAGGGCATCATCAAGAACTCTCCGAAGATATCGAATACGTCAAGAAGGTTGGAGATATTATTCAAGTAATTATCACACTATCTCATAGTGGTTGAATCTTTAATTCATTTAAGATCTTTCTGCAAGGAGAGATACAAGCTCATTGGGGCAGTAAACTATCTAGCATGGAAGAAGAGAATTGAATTGGTACTAACAGAGTAATAGGTAATGGGATATTTTACCAGAGAAGTTATTGAAACTGAGAAAGGTAAGACATGAGAAATAACAAGGTACAAGAAAGGGGGAGTAAGAGCTCAAAGGATCATATTGGAATCAATCAAGGATTATCTTGTTCCTTTTGTGGCAAGATTGAATACTTCCAAGGAAATGTATGACAAGCTAGTGAATTCATACATTGTATGTACAACAGGAAAAATTAGATGTCTTTACGGAATAATTTATATATAATGAAGAAATCAAAGGACGAGGATATAGAATCCTTCCTCAGGAGAGTCTCTCAATTGAGAGACCATTTTCAAGGACTTGGGGAACCCATTACCAATTCTGAGGTGACCGTATGTATTCTAAATGCATTGCTACTGGAATGGAGCAACTTTGCAACAAGTGTATACTCAAAGAAATATTCAACTTCCTTTGATGAGTTATGGGCCCAATGCATACTATAGGAATCAAGGATCAAGGTCAATAATGACATTGGATCAGATGAGTAGTCTCAAGCCTTTCTAGCTTGAGTCAAAAATATGAAGAAAGGTAAGTTTGGAAAGTCTAAGAAGAAAGATATTTCCAAGGTGATATGTTTTGGATGTAACAAATTTGGACACTTTAAGATGGAATGTCCAAAAAAACATAACAATAAGAGAAAAGGATCGCAATGAAGCTCATGTGGCCGAAGTAGTGGTAGAACCTGAGAAGAAGGCAAAGAAGGAAGAAGTGAAGGACATTTACTACTGAAGAAGGTTCACTAAATTCAAGGTTATCTAAGAATATTAATGTTCCTTTTTTATATATTTTGTAGAATCATCATAGGAAAGAAGCATATCATGATAGCATGTTTAAAACTTGTATGATTATGTTGCTTGGTAGAAATCATCTAGGATATAATGTTAGACCATTTTGCATATTGATCATCCAAATATTATCTAACATTATGTTAGAGGTTTTCATCTTACTTATGATTCAAGAAGGACCTTCATCTTGAAAATTCCATGGGAAGAGCTCAAGGAAACGAGAATCAAAGTCAAGGTCAAAGTTTGTATTGGAAATTCAAATGAGTTTGCAAAAATATGCTCAAACCATTTCAAGAAGACCTTCAAAGGATACACTCATCAAGGAGATAATTTCTTTATGACATTGAAGAAATTTTTGGAAGCCACATCATCAAGCACCATCCAACATTATCCAAAACCGTTGCATACATCATCATTATGAAGATATCATTTATCATTAAGGATTCAAGGTCACCTACTTTGAAGAATTCAATCTAAGAAGGAGTTCCTGTCATCATATTCATCATCAAGGAAGATGATTGAAGGAGGAAGTCACTCTACTCAAGTAAGTATCTCTATGACCTCATCTAAATATGTCAAACTACAATGGTGCAGAATTCTCTACTGAAAGAATGGGGAAGCTTCACTTCAAGATTATACGGGAAGAAAGAAGCAACACCATTCTAGGATCTATGGTCTATGTGTAAAATAGAGGAAACAATATTGAAAGCCAAAGCTGATACACGATCAAGTGGAGGGAATAAAGCCTTTGCAACAATGTCGAGGAAGAAAGGAAGATTTGGTAAATTTGGTCCTCAGAGTAAACGAATAAATATGGATAAGGTACGATCCTTTGGATGTAATTAACTTGGGCATTATAAAAGGGGTTGTCCTAAATCATGGAAATACAAGAGGAAAAAGGAATAAATCCATGTGATAGATGAAAGGGAAGAACCTTATGCAAAGAAATCTAAGAAAGAAGAAGCGTAATATCTCTATGATTGAGATCATCTTTCTCTTTAAGTGATTTATATTTCTTGTAAAATAGTATGATAGGAAGTAGTAGCATCAATATTGAAGAATGGAAGGAGAATTTGAAGAAGAAACTCGTGAAAACCTAACTAATAAAAATATTGATGGAAGGAAGTCATCAAGATCAAGGATCATCATTCAATAATCAATATCAAATAGGTGTTGACATTGAATAGAAAGAAAGCGAAAGGTTTCATCGGGAATTCTATCTTACAAAATTTTGGGATTAGGATATGATGAAATATTGATGTAGTACGTCAAGGGAATTAAGCTCTTTACTCTAGTAAATTGTTGCAGGATGAATCAAAAAGAAAATGATGAGGTACATATATCTATGTGCTAACACTGGATGCTATGAAGTCATGTGATATGGTTTCAGGTAATGGAATTCTATCTTTAGAAGTATGATCTATGTTAGGAGGATCTCTTTTGGTGCACAATTTTCCACTAAAAAATGAAATTAAATATGTCCTCATATGGAATATGAGGTGGTTGTGTACAAACAAGTAATTGGACAGTGGAAGTCCCTAGGGATGGAGTTTTGTGGAGAAATAATGGAAGAGATCATGAAGTGAAACCATTTAAAGAGACGGTTATCATCTGGAAGCCAAGAAGATGTGACTACGAGATCTCGTCGGAAGATATGTGGAATCAAATAGAAGTATGGTAAAAAATAAGACCCTTGACAATACATATCTTTAGGAGATGTGTCAATCTCAATAAAGGATTTCGATGCCTATAGGAAGATGTCATGGTGAAATATCATCACTAAGGTAACTTTTGGCTTAAAATTTATTATGTATATATTTAGCTGGATGAGTTTATGCAGGGCTGCCTATCATGTGGAAGGATGTAATATCCATGGGAGATGGTTCAAAGGAAAGAAACATGGCATAAAGGTGGACCATATGAGAAATATTGATGAATCAATTTCTAATGGTTGACATGACTCATGAATGAAAGTGATGGATGATTTGTGCCCTATAGAGCCAAAATTTGAAGATTCCTCAATATCGAAATCCATGAAATCAAGGGGAGGAATTCTTCATTAGCAGCTGGGTGTCTCCCCATCACTACTACAGGTCCCTGGTTGAGAGGGAGTCTGGTGGTAAGTTTATTACTTGAAGAAATTTGAAGTATGTCCTTCCTGAGTTAAGAGGGAGTGATGTATATGATTCTATAATTCATGTTTCATGCACTAGACCAGGACTGACAACCGTAAATCTTAGTGAAGGCCATGAGGAGAGAATGGATAGACACATCATTCTAGTCTTCACATGAGAAGACAGAATGGAGGATTGGGTAATCATCTGGCATCCGATACTCTTTGAGAATGAGATAGGGCATTCAAGATAAGAGTAGTCGGGGACTAATATTCTTTGAGGGATGGCTACCCAAGAGAAGAATAATCCAAGAAGGTCATACTCTGGGAACACTTGGGTGGCGTATGTACCTTGGAGAGATAATGTATATGGTGTCTATAAGTCATGTGTCTCGCCAAAATTGTAGCCCCATTGTCTCGTTGAGAGATGGGGTTGTTAGTCAAGGCCTTACACTATGAAAATGCTTGTTGATATGATGCTATACAGATGTGATTACTAATCCAATTCTTCTTATGAGATTTTTCAGATTTAAAACCATGTACCATTTGTAGAAATTTAATATCAAATATGTATTACCTGGATTCTCCTGATCTAACAATAATATGCTACTGTTAAATACAAAATCGCTTCTACAAAATCTTTGCGAAATTTGAAACACAATCGCCAATCACAATATCATGAAGAAAGATCAATCACACATAACATAGATAATTTACCTAGGGAAAGCTTATAGCTAAAAACCCCACTATATTATATTATTTATTATATCATGGATCCTGAAACAATTACATACAAATCTCTAATCCAAGAGCTCTCAGTACATGAGCTAACTGTCTCACACTGTCATACATAAATTGGAAAGTTCCTTAGACAATTTATTGTCTCCAGACAACCTGCCTCCACTTTGAAATCCCAGATGATAACAATCCCTGAATGAATGGAATCCTGCTTGCCTTGAATGCGCAATCCTCATGGGCACATCCAATGTGTGTGTGGTTGTATGTGTGTAACCAAATAATGTCACAATTGATAGTTATTTTCCCTTTCACCTAGAACTCAACTGGGTCTCCACTGGATCTGACATGCATGCAATTAATAGTAGTAAATCTTCAGTTTCATGTGAGGCCACTAATTGTGAATTAATTAATAATTAATTCACTTGATCTCTCACTAGTGTATCTTCACTTACAACTAGCACAACTGAGTTTAACTCACTTAACTGAGTTAAACTACTTTACAACTTTCATAACTACACTTCCAACTCTGTCACAACTTCGAATCATTCAGTTACAACTAAGTCCACTTGCATGTCACACCAACCAACTACTCAACTTGAAATTCCTTTAGCTAACTGATTTTCCACTTCAGTTAACTATTTCCAAGTGCTCATTGAGAATATATTATTGTTTATTATCCAAATAATATTAAGGGATAATAATAGTCGACATGCATCTATAAATAGACATGCAATCTATAATTAGAACTTGCACATACAATATAAATAGACCTCGTCTATAAATAGACTTTTCTCATGCATCTATAAATAGACATCCACCTAAAAATATCCTGAGGCTCCATCCTAGTGTAGGTGCATAATTTTCACTAGAATCTTCTTGTTGAATCTCAACACTCCCTCTCAACAAGAAAGGGATTATTCTTCACCCCGATCTTGTCTCTATGGTATTCGAATTTGCTCCTAGTGAGCGCCTTCGTCAGAATATCTACATCCTGATCTTCCGTAAGAATGCATTGAAGCAACATGATCCTCTTCTGCACACAATCTCTGAGATGATGGTACCAAATATCTATATGCTTAGACCGGTCATGAAACACAGGATTAATCGAGAGTTTAATGCAACTCTAATTATCACAATGAATCACTGTCGGATCTAAATGAGAACCAAAGAAACCAACCAAGATATTTCTCATCCAGATAGCCTCACATGCAGCTTGACTCACTACCATATATTCTTCTTCCCCTGAAATGAGTGCCACGGATCTCTGCTTCCTGCTGTACCAAGAAAAAACTGTAGATCCAATGCTAAAGATCCTCCCTAAAGTGATCTTTCTATTCAATGGGCTACCTACCTAATATGCATCCATGAAGCCATGCAACTTCACCTAATTTTTCTGTCTGTACCATAAACCATACTCTGACGTGTCCCTCAGGTATCTCAGGACATGCTTGCTCACCTTCCAAAAGAGCTTGGTAGGCTTAACCATAGCTTGAATCATCTGGTTAACCACATAGCAAATGTCCAGTCTCATGTTCACTAGATACATTAGCGAACCCACTATCTGTCGATAGATAATAGCATCCTCTTTCCTCCAATTTCCTGAAAGAGGAGTATCCATGGGTTTGAAGCCCTCCATGTGAAACTTACCCAGTATCTCCCTTGCATACTTTCCTTGAGACACAAAAATTTCACCATCTCGCTGCCATATTTCCAATCCAAGGAAATAATGAAGGAGGCCCATGTCCTTCATCTCGAACTCCTTTGCAAGATCCTCCTTGCATGAGTGTATCAGTTGTTCATCACCAATCAATATTAAATCATCAACATAAAGAAAAATGATTAAAAGCTTCCCTCCACCATAATTTGGTATAGGTTTTCATCTGATTCACTTTTGGTGAAGCCCAGTCTGGTGAAATAGTTGTCTATCCGAGTGTACCAAGCACAGGGTGCTTGCTTCAGCCCATACATCGCTCTTTTGAGTCGACACACATGCGAATCACTGTTGAAGATCTCAAATCCTTCAGGTTGCTCTATGTACACCTCTTCCTCAATGATCCCATTGAGAAATGTAGTCTTCACATCCATTTGATAAATGCTCCAACCCATCTGTGCTAAGAGAGCAAGGATGGTCCTTATAAAATAATACCTTGCGACAGGTGAAAAGGTTTCTTCATAATCTATCCCCTTGATATGTGAGAAGCCTCGGGCCATAAATCTGGCCTTTTATTTCTCAACACTCCCATCAGCAGCTTGATTTACCTTGTAGTTCCATCTCAAACCTACCACTGATTTATCAACCGGCCTTGGAAAAATTTCCCAGGCACTGTTTTTGACAATGGAGTCATACTCCTCCACCATTGCATCTACCCATGTGGGCTCCTGCACTGCTTCCTGAAAGGAAGATGGTTCAGTCACAATACATTTTCTCATGAGAGCCATGTATCCAGTAAATCAGACAATATATTATCTTTGTCTGCGCTGTGAAGTAGGGACTCCTACATTCTATGCAGCATGAAGTCTCAGCCTATCAACTTCTGTGGTACACCTTCTACCAGTTCCGATGTTTGTCTCTGTGTGAGTGGAATCCTCTACTCCATGAACCTCCTCCTATGGCTGATCCACATATAGAAACTCATCTTTGGGAACCAAAAATTCCTCCTCTGCATGCAATTCCATCTCCCTCTCAAGAGACAACTGCATGGATTTCCCCTCATCGAATTCTATATCCCATCGCACCACAGTCATTCGACTATTTGGAAAATACACATGATAATTATGGGGTGTTTCTGTGTACCCCACAAAAATCCTAACTTTAGTAGTCAGCTCCAGCTTCTTCCTGGCATCCTTGGTGACATGCACATAAACAGATGAGCCAAAAATCTTAAAGTGTGAAACATCCTGTTTCTTACCAGTGAGAGCTTCTTCAGGTGTACTCATGCCAAGTACTCTATGACGACAACGGTTTTGCACATAAACCGCAGTGTTGCATGCTTCCGCCCACAAATGCATTGGTAGGCCTTGATCATGTAACATCACTCATGTTTCACCCATGATAGTTCTATTCTTCCTCTCTGCGACCCCATTTTGTTGTGGGTTATGAGGCGCTATGAGTTCTCTTCGAATTCCTTCTTTGCTGCAAAAGTTCTTGAATTTTTAGAGATGTATTCTCCACCATTATCACTCTTAAGAGCCTTCACTTGCTTCCCCAACTCTTTATCCACCAATGCCTTAAGCTCACAGAAATTTGAGAATGTTTGATCCTTCTTTTGCATGAAGAAGATTCAGCATTTACAAGAAAATTCATCAACAAAAATAACATAGTACTTATGTTTTTCTATTGAATCAACCAAGAACAATCCGCACACGTCTGTGTGAACTCTCTCAAGGATCCCCGAAGCACGGTTATCCTTTTCATGAAAGGTGGACTTTACATACTTCCCCATGGTGCAGCTCTTGCACTGATCTAACTAAGCAAGTGTTCCCATTAGAAGTCCAATAGATATTTGCTGCATGAATTTCAAGGCTCCATGATGAAGACGACCCAATCGCCTGTGTCATAATTTGCCCTCATCCCAGCTCACCACTTTTTCTACCTTGCTCATCATGGAAGCACAACCATCTACCTCCAGCTTGTAGAGATTCTTAACTCAAATCCCTATCCTCTTGGCTTGACCCATTGTTTTATGTCGTAGGAAAGCTTTTCCATCGCTGAAAACAACGTCATAGCCTCTGTCCTCCAACATTACGACTGAGACCAAATTTTTCTTCAGACCTGGAACATGCATAACATATTTCAATTGAAATGGTTTACCTGAATCCCTTCAAAAGGTAATGGTACCAATTCCATTCACACTGTATCATCCATCGTCGCCCATCTCTATATGCATCTGGAGATATTTCTCCTCCAAGTCACTGAAAAGTTCCTTATCTCTCGTCACGTGAAAGGAAGCGCCACTATCCAAATACCACACCGATCCAAATGCACTTGACACCATACATACGATCAAGGAGAAGTCAAACTCAACTTGCGAGGCAAGGGCCTCACCAGCTATAGCTCCAGCAACCTTCTTTTTCTTCTTCTTTTGCTTACAGTTAGTAGCAAGATGCCCCTGTTCATGACAGTGAAAAAACTTCACCTTGGACATATCCAGCTTCTTGCCTTTAGACTCAGATTTAGAATGGAATTTCTTCCCCTTCACCTTCTTCTCCTTGGAAGCCAAAGCACAATCCTCTTCATCATCATGCTTTGATGAAGAGCCATCTCTGGAGTTCCACCTAAACTCCTCCTACACCAGATCCAACCATAGTTGTTCCCAATCCGACAATTTTTCCCGTCCGTTGACAGAGTCTTCATAATTTTGCAAACTCTTAGGAAGTCCCAAGAGAGCCAAGCTCACAAATCATCATTAGCAACAGTTATTCCCACACTCCCCAGTTCATCCCAACATTGGAAAAACTTCGTGAGATACTTTGAAATGATGTTTTCATTTTCCATCTTGATCTTTCTAAGTTTATCTTTGAGCGCCAATTTCCTATGGTCGCTGCTTATTTGGAATAGATACGTCAAAGCCTTCCACATAGCATATGGTGTTCCTTTCCCATGAAGGCTTGAGACAATGTGGTCTCATACTCCCTCCAACAGAATCCTCCTTGCCTTTGCCACTTTCTTTCACCATGCATCAAGATTTGTAGCATCTACAGCATCTATCTTAGGAACATATTTTTCAATGAATTCCTTCAAGCCATTGTGTTACACAACATTTTTTCACCGTCCCTGCAATCCCTCGTCCCATATGTTGGAGAACTATTCCCGTGACCTATGAATAGTAAAATGACCTGAAACCACCTTCATGGCATCCTCTTGCATAAGGACAAACATTCCCCTGAAGAACATTTCCTCTGAAAAACCCTAAAAACAGATGTTTTAGCCTTGGCGCGACTAGCTAATTCATCCCTCGCGCCAATGGGGAAAATCCACACTAGAGGGCGTGCCAACTGGCGCTCTATCCCTGTGTTTCACTTGCGCCAAGCTTAATAAGGGATGTTTAAAAAAAATAAATGGCAGAAGTTTGATTCTAACAAACTCTTGAATGAATCATCGAAAAGAGTTGAGTGGTTTGGCTCTGGATCTCCATGTATAGGAAGTGGTTTTCCACCTATCATGGAACCTTCCTAAGAGATAGGGCCTATCCCATGATTATAGGGATCCCAACCTCCTTTCCTCCATCTATAAAATCTTGCCTTCTCCATTAGAAAGCTAGCTGAACTTGTAGGAAGGAAACTATAGCTGGGAAACTATTGAGAGCCAAGCCAAAGAAAGAGAGCTTTGTCCAGATTCCTGATAGGCTTTGTTGAGACACGCTCCGCTGACAGCCCCGCCGAAGGAAGATCATAGCGTCAGATAATTTGGTTTTAATCTCCCTTTTGTCATTTATAATATAAGTGACTCTGATTTTGGTTCCATTCATGTGTTCATTTATTTACGTAATGCAATGAATTATATCCTCTCTGACTGATATATGGTTACATGCTTTAGATTTTACGTTGTATGTCATCGTTTCCTTGCATGTGTACAGGTGTTTGGATGTGTCAAACAGAAGGATTGTGATCTGTCAAGAAAGGGACGGGAAACATCATCTTTTCTTCAACGACAACTGCGTGGGATTTGAGGTAGACTACTCGTCGTGATCTCTGTCTTTTTGTAACTAGGAACCAATGTCATTGCATGACTTGATTGTTGCTAGACCCGATCTGGGCTAGTGGGATCGCCTCTATCTGCAGAGGGGATTTACCTCTTCAACAAATTGGCGAATCCACTAGGGAGTCAGTCGAAGTTAGTCTTTCTTCTTTTGGTTGTTTTTGGATTTTGATTGATTTATTTGCTCTTCTGGTTCGCCTCCTTTGGTGGCAAACCCCTGTTCAGCCCCCAGAAGACCTGATCCAGTCTCTGTTTGTCCTTTTTTCATCTTTTCCCATAGTAAACTCAATTGGCACGGTTTACCTCTTGAAAGTCGCGCCAACTGGTGCTAGTTGCTAGTTAGGCCCCCGTGCCAACGCTTTTTGGCACAGATTACAGCCAAACAGGCATGCCAACTCTGTTTGGTGTTAGGGTTTTCTTGCTTTTGGGATCTCTGAGCTTGATTTTTGGTCCTGGTGTTATCTTTCTAATTGTTTGAGTACCTTGAAGTCTTTTTTGACTGTGTTTGGTCCTTGTCTTTCGATTGTTTTCCCTTTACTATCAGTTTTTCATTCTAGCCCTAGGGCTTCTAGGTGCTTCAGTGTGCTGAGCCTACCGTGGGAGTTTTGGGTTCTTGCTTTCCTGGTCAACTTCATTTTCGCTTCTTTGAATTCGTTTTGTTGGGTTCCATTATGTCATTTTGTTAGTTGAGTGATTGTCCTCTCTTTGATTCAAGTTTCGCTTTCTCTCAATCCAAGCCTAGATTACACGATTTGTGTCAGTCTTTTTGAGATTCTTCTTCGATTTGAGGGATTTCATTATCAGTTTGGGTCTTGATTGCATGCATTTGTATTGATTGAACTGGTTTTTTTCAGCTCTCTCATTGTCATTTCTTGAATTGGTTTCTTCATCAGTTTTTTCATTCATTTAGTGCATTTGCTCTAAAACATTGAAAAATACAAAAACAAATTTCTTTGCATTTTGATTAGTCTAGTGAAAGTTGAAAGCTCTTTCGCATTACTAGTGTTATATAACTCTAAGAGAGAATTTTTCCAGTTTCATTAGCTTGCATTAGAGACAGTAGTGGATGTTTTTTCACTCATTTTGTTGTTATTTGAAAAGCTCTCAACCCTCCCGTAGATAGCTCTTCAATGAACAAAGTGATATTTTGTGGCATGTAGTGTGCATTTAGAGGATTTTTGAGATCCAACATTCGATAGGGCCTGAAATTGAAACGTAAATTGAATATCAACTCTAAAATTTACTAAATTAACCTAAGGCAACATTTAAATATTAACGGAATATCTAGAGGTCTAGGCTAGTGATGTGTTCTGATGTCGTTAAACCTAGTAGCTGTTTTTTTCCATCTAGCTTTAGACAACGCTAATATGGACTTATGATCCCCGTACTATCGCGTATATAAAGGGAGACCCCATTAGGTTGCCATCCTTTATCCGTAGGAAGCCGAGTCTGCCACCTTTTACCCATGATACACCAGACACAACATTCGGGGAGATTACCTGCATGTACGTCAAGTCCTTGGTTGATTTCTCTTTCATTTTTTAACCAAGGTGTATATGGAAGTTCATGGATATCTGGTACACCCATTTGCCTAGATTACCAGAGTAGTCATTTTGTGTTTATATTGCAACAAGATGATGAGCTTAGTGGAAAGAAGTCGCCTTCATAAGTGGGCCCGCAGGCTATTTTTGGCGTAAAGTCCATTTTTAGACTATGTCTATTTTTAGACATATGGATCATGTTCTATGAGTTGCAGGATGCTATTTGTGGATGGTTGGTCAAGTCGGAAAAAATAGATGGACTTCTATTTTTAGACATCTTAGGCGAAATTATTTTTGGTGCCGGTCAAAATATGTCCGTCAAAATCTAGTAGCTCTTAATAATATTTGGACTCTAAACATTATCTTATTCTCTTGGAGCACTTCAGTTAAGTGCACAGATGTGGCACAGGAGCTGACAGAAGGAATTACGCTATTCCTAAGGGTCAAGTGGAGCTATTGCATGGAGACTTCAGTTAGAACTCATGTGAGAGAGTTTGGTGGAGTTGATTGAGGAAGTTAATGGAGTTGTGTTCAGTTTAACTGAGTTAAACATAGTTGAGCTAGTTGTATCTAGTCTAGCTGATTGATACACTAGTGAGAGTGGTGTGAATTAATTATTAATTAATTCACTAATTATTAACTCATAAATCAACTAAAGAATACATCAGTTAACTTCAGTGCATGGACAGTTTCAGTGGAGACCAGTGAAGAGGTAGGTGAAAGAGCAGTGTGACTATCAGTTATGACCATATTTGTGCATGAGTTTGCACCAAACATTGATGGAGATGCCAATCAGGATTGCGCAGTACACTCCAAGTGGATTCGAACTCAGATTGGGCAATTATTCATCTTGGATTGCACAGTAGAGGCAGGCTAATAGGTGGAGCAGATTGGAGCATGCGTTTTGCTAGATCTGAGCTTGTGTAGTGTGTAACAATTGGAGATTGTACTGAGAGCTTGTGAGGATTTTGTACAATGATTGTTACATGATATCTATCATTATAATATACAGATATTTGGGGGTTTTCAGCTTTAAGCTTTCCCATAAATACTGTGTTTCTATGTGTGATTGTTTATGGTTTTGATGTGCGCATGCAATTGTTTATATTTCCGCAATTAATGATCAATAGTAGAAGAGGTTATGTATTATGCATGAAGCTCAAATAGTGTGTGATCAGGATAATCTCGGTGAATAATTTAACAGTTATTCAAATCTCTACATGGTATCAGAGCGATTTTGATCATTGGAGCAATTGCAAAACATTGAAGCGGTTGACTTTTGTGCTGGTGGAATTCGAATTTGCGACGATCATTTCTTGGTGTCGAAGTTGAGATGTATTTCAACGGATTGTGATTGGAGTATGCCCTTGAGGGTAGCTCGAATTATATTGCATGGAAGGATAGGATGGAGGTAGTGCTAGATGAAAATGGGTTGAAGGATTTCATAGATGCAGAAATTCCAAAACCTACTTCTAGCGAGGTTGCCATACTTGATGCATGGAAAAAGAAGGTAGCAAGGTGTCGAAGGATTCTGTTGGAAGGTGTGAAGGATAACATAGTATCCATCCTTCATGGTAAAGCTTCTCCATTATTGATGTGGAAAGATTTGATATATTTTTTCCAAAGCAAGAGTGACCAGAGGAAGTTGGTGCTCAAGGATAAACTCAGGAAAATAAAAATGGAGAAAAGCGACAGAGTATGCCAAGTACCTCACGAAGTCACAATGCGGGGATGGTGGAAGTGTGGGGATTACTATTGATGATGATGACTTGTTGAGCTTGGCTCTCCTTGGGCTTTCGAAGTATGAAGACTCTGTCAATGGACGGGAGAAACTGTCGGGTTGGGAGCGACTTTGGTCAGATCTTGTGCAGGAGGAGATACAACGAAGTACCAGGGATGGCTCTTCATTGAAGAATGAAGATGAAGAGAATTTCGCTTTGGCTACCAAAGCAAAGAAGGGGAAGAGCAAGAAAGCTTCTCATTCCGGTGCAAAAGGCAAGAAGCAGGACATGTCCAAGGTGAAGTGCTTTCACTATCACCAACACGGACATTATGCCACAAATTGTCCGCAGAAGAAGAAAAATAAGCAGGCTGCTGGATCTGCAGTTGGAGAGGCCTTAGCCTCACAGTTTGAGCTGGATTTTTCGTTGATCGCATGCTTGGTTTCAAGTGTGATGGGTTCAGTGTGGTTTCTGGACAGTGGTGCGTCTTTTCACATGATAGGAGATCGAGATTTGTTTACTGATCTGGATGAGAAAGATCTTGGAGTGCACATCGAGATGGGCGATGATGGTAGATATAGTGCGACCGGTATCGGTACCATTTCCTTTGAGAGGGAGTCTGGTAAACCCTTCGTATTGAAGGAAGTGATGCATGTTCCGGGATTGAAGAAGAATCTTATCTCTGTGGCTATGTTGGAAGAAAAGGGATATGATGTTGTCTTTAGTGAGGGAAAGGCTTTCCTGCGTAGTAAGGCAACTGGTGAAACCCAGAGGATAGGGGTTCGAGTTAAGAACCTTTATCGATTGCAGGTAGATGGCTACAAAGCAATGGCAGGCAAGGTAGAAGGAGTGGTGAGTCGGGATGAGGGTGAGCTATGGAACAGGAGATTGGGCCATCTTCACCATGGTTCTTTGAAAATTTTGCAGCAGATTTCTACCGGGCTTCCCAAAGGTACACTTGCACAGTCAGATCAGTGCAAGGGATGTACTTTGGGAAAATTTGTGAAAACCACCTTTCACGAGAAGGATAGTCGTGCCACAACGATCCTTGAGAGATTCACACGGGGACGTGTGTGGACCTTTCTGGGTAACCCAAATGACGAAAGAACGAAGACACTATGTGATCTTTGTTGATGATTTTCCGAAGTGTTGGATCTTCTTCATGCGGAAAGAGGAAGCGAGACATACTAAAGTTACGTGAGTTCAAGGCCTTTGGTTAAGAAAGAATCAGGGAAACAAGTGAAGGCTCTTAGGAGCGACAATGGTGGTGAATTCATCTCTGGCGAATTCAAGGACTTTTGCAGCACAGAAGGAATTCGAAGAGAGCTCATAGCACCTCATAACCCACAGTAGAACAGGGTTGCTGAGTGGAAGAATAGTACGATCGTGGGTGCTGCATGGGCGATGTTGCATGATCAGGGCCTACCCATACACTTGTGGGAAGAGGCATGCAATACTGCAGTATATGTGCAGAACCGTTGTCCTCACAGGATACTTAGCATGAGTACACCCGAGGAGGCGTTTTCTGGTAAGAGGCCTGATATTTCCCATTTGAGGATTTTTGGTTCACCTTTTTACATTCATGTGACGAAGGATGCCAAGAAGAAGTTGGAGCCGGCCGCGGAGGTTGGGATATTTGTGGGGTACACTGATACGCCCCACAACTATCGTGTGTATTTCCCAGACAGTCGCAAGACTGTTGTGCGACGGGATATCAAATTTCAGGAGGAGAAAGCCATGAAGTGTTCGCTTGAGAGGGAGCCACACTTGCATGCAGATGAGGAGCTATTAGTTCCTAAGGATGAGTCTCGGGATGTGGATCAGCCACAAGATGAGGTTCATGGAGTGGAAGAGACCACTCATGTAGCGCCAACCATCAGAGGGCGGAAGCGCACTACAGAAGCTGAGCGACTGGCTCAAGATGCAGAGAAGGTTGTAGGAGCACCTACATCACAGCGCAGACAGAGACAGTCACCTGATCGGTACACTGGATACATGGCTCTTGTGAGCAAGTGTATCATGACAGAGCCATCCTCTTTCGAGGAAGCTGTGGAGGACCCCGCATGGGTAGATGCCATGGTGGAAGAGTATGATTCGATTGTCAGAAACAGTGCATGGGAGATTGTCCCAAGGCCGGAAAGGAAATCAGTGGTGGGTTCGAGATGGATCTACAAAGTGAAGCAAGCAGCTGACGGGAGTGTGGAGAAGTACAAGGCAAGATTTGTTGCCCGAGGCTTCTCACAGATTGAGGGGATCGATTATGAGGAAACCTTTGCACCTGTCGCAAGGTATTCTTCCATACGGAAAATTCTTACTCTCTCAGCGCAGATGGGGTGGCACATTCATCAGATGGATGTGAAGACTGCGTTCCTCAACGGGGTGATTGAGGAGGAGGTGTACATAGAGCAGCCCGAAGGTTTCGAGATCTTCAGCAGCGAGTCGCATGTGTGCAGGCTCAAAAGAGCGTTGTATGGGTTGAAACAAGCACCTTGTGCTTGGTACACACGGATAGACAGTTATTTCACCGGACTTGGATTCTCCAAGAGTGAGGCGGATCCGAACCTATACCAGATTGTGGTGGAGGGTAAGTTGCTGATCATTGTACTTTATGTAGATGATTTGATTTTAATAGGTGATGAGTTGTTGATACTCTCATGCAAGGAGGATCTTGCAAAAGAGTTTGAGATGAAGGACTTGGGCCTCCTTCATTATTTCCTGGGATTGGAAATTTGGCAGCACAGTGATGGACTGTTTTTTTCTCAGGGTAAGTATGCCCGGGAGATACTGGAGAAGTTCAACATGCATGGCTGCAAGCCTGTTGATACTCCTCTTCCTGGTGGTTGGAGGAAGGAGGATGCTACTTCGGTAGAGGTAGTGGATGCCACTGTTTATCGACAGTTGGTGGGGTCGCTTATGTATCTGGTCAATACACAACCCGATATATGCTATGCAGTTAACCAGCTTTCACAAGCTATGGTTAAGCCTACCAAGCTCTTCTGGAAGGCGGGAAAGCATGTATTGCGTTATCTCAGAGGCACATCGGGATATGGATTGTGGTACAGACAGGAGGATGAGGTGTTGTGGCTCCGGATGTAGGTGGGCGAGAGCAACGGACGAAGAGCACATACGGAGGGATTTTCAGTATCGGTCCGATGGGTTTTCTTAATGCATTAGGAAGTAGAGATCAGTAGCACTCGGTTAGTGACCAGAGTATATGAAAATGTTCTTGTTTGCATGCGAGCTGGACTAGAAGATCTGAGTGGGTTGTTGGTTCACACTTGGATCCTACGCGATCTATGTGATAATCAGAGTTGCATCAAACTCTTGGTTAATCCAGTATTTCATGATAGATCTAAACACATTGACATCCGGTATCATCATATCAGAGATTGTGTGCAGCGAAAGATCATGTTACTTTCATACATTCCTACGGAGGATCGGGATCTTGATATCTTGACAAAGGCGCTCACCAGGAGCAAATTCGAATACCACAGGGGCAGGATAGGGGTTGTAGATAATCCATATCTTGTTGAGAGGGAGTGTTGAGATTGCAACAAGATGATGAGCTTAGTGGAAAGGAGTCGCCTTCACTAAGTGGGCCCGCAGGGTATTTTTGGCGCAAAGTCTATTTTTAGACATATGGATCATGTTCTATGAGTTGCGGGATGCTATTTGTGGATGGTTGGTCAAGTCGGAAAAAATAGATGGACTTCTATTTTTAGACATACTGGGCGGAATCTATTTTTAGATTGCCAGTCTAAAAATAGATATGTCGAATATTATTAGCTCTTAATAATATTTGGACTTTAAACATTATCTTATCCTCTTGGAGCACTTCAGTTAAGTGCACAGAAGTGGCACATGCAGCTGACAGAAGGAATTACGCTATTCCTGAGGGTCAAGTGGAGCTATTTCATGGAGACTTCAGTTAGAACTCATGTGACAGAGTTTGGTGGAGTTGATTGAGGAAGTTAGTGGAGTTGTATTCAGTTTAACTCAGTTAAACATAGTTGAGCTAGTTGTATCTAGTCTAACTGATTGATACACTAGTGAGAGTGATGTGAATTAATTATTAATTAATTCACTAATTATTAACTCATAAATCAACTAAAGAATACATCAGTTAACTTCAGTGCATGGACAGTTTCAGTGGAGACCAGTGAAGAGGTAGTTGAAAGAGCAGTGTGACTATCAGTTGTGACCATAGTTGTGCATGAGTTTACACCACACATTGATGGAGATGCCAATGAGGATTGCACAGTACAAACCAGGTGGATTCGAACTTAGATTGGGCCATTATTCATCTTGGATTGCGCAGTAGAGGCAGGCTAACAGGTGGAGCAGATTGGAGCATGTGTTTTCCTAGATCTGAGCTTGTGTAGTGTGTAACAATTGGAGATTGTACTGAGAGCTTGTGAGGATTTTGTACAATTATTGTTACATGATCTCTATCATTATAATATACAGATATTTGGGGGTTTTCAGCCTTAAGCTTTCCCATAAATACTGTCTTTATATGTGTGATTGTTTATGGTTTTGATATGCGCATGCGATTGTTTATATTTCCGCAATTAATGATCAATAGTAGAAGAGGTTATGTATTATGCATGAAGCTCAAATAGTTTGTGATTAGGATAATCTCGGTGAATAATTTATCAGTTATTCAAATTTCTACATTTTGATCTTTATTGACTCATTAAATTTGAAAATTTCATCAAGCGCTTGTCCTTTCACACTTGTTTCCAAATTGAAAGTGATAGAGTCATCTTTTACTTGTTTCTAGACTCTTAAAACATGAAACAGTAAAATTTCCAATTTCAATGTGGTAAAATTAACCACCTACGATCACACGCCCATTTAGAGATTGATTTTTTTCAGCCTGTTGTTGTTTTCCTTGGTTTTTGTCCGTGTGTCTTTGTTTTGATCTCTTCCTCTTCTCGTTACAGTCACAGTGGCGGAACCTTCAGTTTCATCTACTAGTAGTCCTTACACAGACGATTCATCAGAGGTCTCCCAGTCCTCTGTTGAGTATCAACAGCCTATTGTATCCAAGTTTCCCGACAGGGGATTGGTTATATCTAAACTTCCCTTTGGAGGACCAGTTGACTTCAATTGGCCCTTGTCCAACGCTTGGTTTGGATTTGGAGTAGGGGAACACTTCCCTCCTCTTACATTGGGATCACCTTTCTTGGCTGCTATTATACCTCCTAGTCCCCATCGTCTTTTAGAAGATCTTACGGCAGGGTCAGATATAGACTCACCCAGTCCTTCTTCTACTGAGATAATTCCTACTTCTGGTGAAGATTACCAGAATTTTCCCGAAGACATCCCTGAACCTTCTGTTATGTCTTCACCTGGTCCTTCACTCCCAATTGGATATAGGTCTTTAAGTCAGGTCATGGCCATTGTTGCCTCTATGGGAATATCGACTCCATCCACGAGGCCGACTATTCCCTCATTAGGGATGTCGCCATTGACACCTCTCACGACATCTCCTTTCATTACATCATTACCTGTTAGACCTACTGTCTGCGTGGCTGCGTCTACACCGGTTGTCACTACTCAGTCAGTTAGGACCGTGTTAGTTCCTGAAGACATTTACATAGCTTTTTCCATTCCTGAGAATATTTCTCCTGAGGAGTATCGTTTGTCTTTACAGCTGTCGAACTCCGAGGTTGGTCAATCCTCTCAAGATATCAATCATCCTTACTTTTCCCATTATGGACCGGATGGTGCCCCGATTTACGTATTTCCATATCAATATGATGAGCAGGGCAACCCCCTTCGTTTTCCTGCTCTTAAGGCTTATCAGTATATTAACGATTTTCTATCTACCCAGGCTGGGCAACCCTCTAATCAACAAGGACAACCCTTCCAGGGACAACCTTTGGCCCAGCCTGGTTATATACGACCCGCAAGGACAACCCTTACAGGGACAACCTTCGGGCCAGCAGGGATTGTTGTACGGTCCGCAAGGGCAGTCTTACAACCCTCAAGGTCAACCTCTACAGCCTCACCCTATGGTCCAGCCGGGGCAACCTCAAGGACCCACAGGGAAACCGGGGTATCAACCTGGACCATTGTACGGTCCTGGGGGGAAAACCCATCCTTCTCAACCATTGGTGCAACCTCAGCAACCTCATCTTCCAATTGGTCAAAATGTTGCACAACCAAGGCCATCTTATGGTCCTGTCTTAGGCCAACCTGTTCAACCAGGGAAACCTACACAACCAGAACAACCTGTTCAACCAGGACAACCTGCACAACCAGCTAACCTTGCTCAGCAACCGATCTATTATATTCCACAAACGAACCCGCCTGTACGCCCGACTTATCAGGCTCAGCAGGGTCCCACTTACCAGTAGCCCGTTCAACCCCAAGACGGCTATTACCTTCAAGGTCAGTCTCGACCGATTTACAACCCACCCCAAGGATCTGGTTATTACCTTCAACAGCCAAGCTACACTTATACTCTGCAGTCAAATCCATACACTTATGGGGCCCACGTATAATCAGAGTCAGTACCCTAGTTATCAACCCCGTATCCTAGTTTTTAGCAACCATATCAACCCAATTATACGGCTTATACCCCCTATGGTCAGAATCCTCCAAGACAGAACCAATGGGGGTAGAATTATGCTCAACCAGGTTGGAGTACAGATACAGGTCCTTATCGGGGACCTCGCATGCCTTTTAATCCTCAGTTACCTTTTCTTGCCACATTGGAACTACCGGATGTATCCAAATTGACCAATGATCTGATTCTTCATAATCCATATTGGCCTCCGGTTCCGACGAAGGTACCTGGTGACTATCCCAAATTTGAAGGCAAATCTGGAGAAGACCCCCAAGCACATGTCATGACCTACCATTTGTGGTGTTCTTCGAACTCTTGGATAGATGACTCGATCCGTCTACGTCTTTTCTGGCGCACTCTCACCGACGCTGCTGCTAAATGGTACATAGAACTACCCTGTGGTATTTTTCAAGACTATAATACTCTAGCTATGGCATTCCTGACGCATTTCTAGTTACTGGTTCGTTATGAAGCTGGGACGCATCTCCTGACATCTCTAAAATAGGACAAAGCCACTCATATTTTAGATCATATTCATGAGTGGAGACGTCTTCGTCGTCTGATAAAGTTTGACATTCCTAATCAGCTTCTAACTCACTAGTTCACTACCTCCTTTTTCAACAAGATTGCACTAGACATTAATATGGGGGCATGTGTAACCGAGGAACAAGCCATTGCTTGTGCCCAGTACCTAGATTTAGTGTACCATCAGTCTGACACATTATATGATATATTGACTGATGCCCCACGGCTTGGGACCTCTAAAGCACCACCTACCCCATCGGTTGATGGTGTTATTGGTTTTGTTTCTCGGACTTCTCGTAAGTCTTCTAATGGGAAGCAGAAATCGAATTCTTCCAACAATCCTGCTCCTCCCGCTACTCCAGATTCTGGTAAGACTGCGGAGGTCAACGTCGTTCAAGCCAATCCTGCAGACAAGGCTTCCAAAGGGAAGAAAAAGGGCAAAGACAAGGCCAAATCCAATGCCCTGAAACCAGAATCCTCTAAACCACGTGCTGATGATGGTTGGCAATGAAAACCGAAGTACCCTTGCCTGATCTGCGATGAAGACCACTACACCAAAGATTTTCCCTGACGATCCGAGGTTAGTCAACTTCTTAAAGGCTCTAAGGGAACTCCTACAGTTCTTAAGGAACCTTTTCCATCTTAGAAAACCCAGATGGTCAAGCAGCCTTCACCATCTGCACCGTTTGGGTCTCAATTTTTCATGATGAATGGTGTTGCACATGTTTCTATTGCCACTTGATCGAAGGATTATGTTGGATCACGCGAGGTAGCTTGGAAGGAAGTCATTGATCGCCCGCCTCCTCCACCTGCCTCTGGTCCTTTAGAAATTGAGAATCCCAGCGCCAAACCCGTTGTACGGCCACCTTCCAAAGGTGTTCTTCGAAAGTCTTCCTATAATCCAAATTCTCGTGTTGCTCAGCATTACAACATTGTTGAGGATTTGGCACAGGCGCCCTCCACCATGTCTACGTTGGAAGTGCTTCAAAGTTTCCCATCTCAATGGAAAGCTCTGTTATCTACAATCGGTGGAATTGATCCTACCGATTCTAGCCTTCTCACCTTCGATCTAGAGAATTTCATCCCTCGACTTCTGCACCAGATTGCCCTTGTTATACAAGTCGGCATCAACAGTCTCAATATTCACAGAGCCGTTGTGGACGAAGGTGCCTCTACCTGCGTTATGTCATCTTCTTGCTGGAAAGCCATCGGCTCTCCAGCCCTCACTTCATCCCCCAATGCCCTCGAGGCATTCAATGGAAGGGAATCAAAACCCTAGGGTGTTCTTGCGAGTCTACCGATCACCTTGCAAGGTAAAACAGTCAACGTTGAAGTGGAATTTTTTGATGCAAAACTCAACTACAATATTCTACTCAGTTGCAGTTGGACCCATGCCATGTTGTGCATTCCATCCACCCTCTTTCGACTTTTGAAATTTCCACATGAGGGCAATATTATTACTGTTGATCAGTTGTCTTTCTTTACCTCATCCTCCAAGAACAATGTGCCATACGTGGATCAAATTCCTAATCCCCCTGACAGTGTAGGACCTGGTCTTTTCAAGGACCCTGTTCTCATGGGTATTTTTCCCATTCCACCACCGAACACTGTTCAAGTCAACATGATCTCTAGGTTAGATGACTAGTGGATCATCCCTTCTCCTGAACAGGTTACCTCTTTTGGAGAATCGATGCTTCTGACCCTAGTTGAAATCAATTATTGTGAGATCGTTGCTACATCAAATCCTCCTCCTACTGAAAATTCTCCTTTGAGCATGGTTCTTGATGTTTATTATCAATCCCCTTGGCTCGGCAATGCAGATTCGCCCAATCCTTTGAGAGAAGTTTTTCCGTCTAACGAAGCTATCGTGGAGACTATGTCTCTCAAAGATTTGTCGTGGAGCGATGGACATCATCGTTCCTCGTTCATGCCTAGCCTCGGGGCAGTGTCTGATTGTCTTGAGCATTTTTTATCTGGTTATCCCCCTCCTGAACCTTCTCCTTTGAGCTCACCGGAGCATAGTTCCTCTCCTTGTGTCAAGCTCCCTAAACAATGAAACAAGCTGCTTCGAGGAAAGTTATTTTAAGTGTGTCAACCTCGTTAAAAAAATGAAACACGGTCCCGTTCAATTCGAGTTTTGTTAGATTTCGATCGAATCTCTTGTGTTTTTAACCTTCACTCCATTTCCTATGGACTGAAGCTTGGGGGGCATGTACACCTCGAATTGAGTCATCATGCTGGGGGCATGCCTATGTCATTTCAAGCATAGTTTGCATTTGTGATTTTAAGCTTGTGAAAAAATAAAATATGTTGTTGTGGTGTGCTTTGTAAGCGTCTTTTTGCTGATTGGGTCTTCCTGATTGTGCATATGTCTATTACTCCTTATGTTGGTTTCACGGATGGTTCCTCCCGCAGTACCAGGAATCTGTCTTCGGCAGCCTGGGTAATCTACAATCCTGTTGGTGAGTTAGTTAATTTACAAGATGTTTGTCTAGGGCCTAATACAAATAATTTCACGGAATATAGTGCCGTTTTGGAGTTATTGAACGAGGCCGTTAACCTCATTATTCACGCACTACTTGTATATCTGGACTCACAGCTTGCAGTGTTACAGCTCAATGGTCATTATTCAGTTAGGAACCCATCCATTTTAAGACTGTATCTACGTATTCGTTTACTGGAAATAAATTTTGATTACATCACATATCAGCATATACCCAGGCGAATGAATACATTAACAGATGCAGTAGCTAACATGGTATTAGATAGACATTTACGCAACTTGTAAAAACATCATCATATGTGAAAAAGATCCATGCATAAATAGATATATGTATATATATGTCAAATGTTTGTAGCGTGTGCATCATATAAAATCCCAAAAATTTACATGTCTATTTTAATTACATCTGGAGACAACATGTCTCTCAAAAATATGCATATGAAAAGCCTAGGTGACTAATCAACATGGTGCTCATGGTAGCATGTTATTGCCCGCACCAATCACCTCAGTAAGCGATGAAGGTGACTAGGCACCCCTACGATGTGCCTCTGATAAGCCATAGGGACATTAGCTAGGCGAGCATAATCAGGAATTCCACGGGCGATTCCCTCTAAGTTCCGAACCAGCTCATTCTCCTCGCCCCCCTCACCTTGAGGGTCATAGGCGAGAGGGGTCCTTCGCGCGATCGGTGACATCCCAACGGGCCTATCTAGGCTGACAGCTGCATACATATAGGATCAATTGTTAGAACATGCGTGTATACCAAAAAAAATCATAAAATGCATAAAATCAAAAAGAGTCTTACCCAGCTCCTCATCCTAGTCCTCTCCTTCTAGGAGTGGAAGGTCTGGGTCTCATGTGAAATCAATACCGGCATAGGGCCAGTCCTCTATGATGATCAGCTATCACCGGAGCCATCCGAAGAACTCGGGCCGCCATGACATTTGATGGCCCCCTCCTGCTCTGGGCATCAATGCTGCCCATCGAGCCATCTGTGGCTCTCTCAAAGGTGTATCTACGACTATTGCCCCCTGGCCCTGGAAGATAGGTAGACGTTCTAGGATGAACGATACCAAGAATGACCCGTACCCAAACTGCTTCAGTTTGGCCTTTTTACATTTAGTCAATTGCCGTTTGATATTCATGGTTACGACTGTGGCCCAATCAAATATTGCCAGGTTCATACATTCTGATGCCAAGAGGAGCTGTGTTTTGGTAGCCTCATGCGATGCCTGAGATCCCGCGGCCCGCATAATGGTATGTAGCACCACTCTAAGTGCTAGATCGGGAATAGTGTGAATGTCAACTTTGCCACTACCTGATCCTGTTTGTGCCCCTGGGCACACTCTCTCCATAACCATTGACATCTTTTCACCAGAAGGCCTGGTACCTGTCATAATCAAAACTGGACCTCTGCGAGACAATCCAGTGATGAAGTAGACATCGGACACTTCGAGTTCAAACACTTGATCTCGAATCCTAAACTTCTCTTCATTCTCATCCCAGATATTTATCAAATATTTTAACAATTTAGGTTGTGCCCTGAGACATGGTGTCAAGAAGAATTTCTTTAATCCGCAATCCTGAAGAGCATTCATGCATTTCTCATTCCCCATTGCCATTTCGCCCTCTTCATTGTGCTCCTTTTCTTTCCATTCAATCACCATTGTGGCTTTATACTTGCATCAAATTGGTCATAAGCACATCATAAGATCCCTTGGGCATTCAAAAATTCAATTGATTGGTTCAAATTTTGTGAAATTTGAGCAAAATATGACGTCGCGCAGTTGGCGCGACTGTTTTTCTGATAGTCGCACCAGCTGGCGCGACCCCTTTGCAAAAAGAGCTCGATTGGCGTAGGTCTGTGCCTCATACCCGCGCCAAACGTGGAAGCCCTAAATTTGCAAATCCTCCCCTCAGGGATGCCAAATCACAATGGAAAGCTATGAAATATGGCTTAAAACATAGCTAATGGAAGCGGCTCTTACCTGGAAAAGACGGGATCTAGAATGATTCACTGGATCGTCCACAATCGTCATCGCAAGATTACAGGGAAATAACTCACTATCGCTCTAGACAAGAGGTAAAAAGTGAAAAGTAAATTTGTTTTTACTATTTGGTCATATTTATAACTTTTCGAAATGAAAATTAGGTTTTGGAGCTTATTTTTCCAATATTTTATCATATTTTTGTCGGAAAATGGGTTTTATGTTTGCTTTTTGTGCAGCGACAGGTTCTCACACGATTAGGACGACAACATGAGTTGTATTTTATACTTTTTCGGACTCGGTAAAAACACGAAAAAGTCACTACTGGAGTCACCTTTCAGCTCTTTTCTGACTCTCTAAAAATGAAAATATTGTCGAGTCACTTGTCATTTTGAACTCATTAAATGGTTGCGAAATGACATCTACCCAGTATACGTTTACCCCTTTTTTGGGCTGGGATAGATTATTTACG
The DNA here is from genome assembly GCA_034641835.2 of Pinus albicaulis. Lineage (NCBI taxonomy): Eukaryota > Viridiplantae > Streptophyta > Pinopsida > Pinales > Pinaceae > Pinus > Pinus albicaulis. Next base: position 702,991,644 of record CM076574.1, read on the forward strand.
AAAAAGGAATACCCTAGCCTATCGCAACTAGGAGGTTCTCTCAGACATAGTTTTCTACCTTTTCAGATCTATGAGACTACCTACGAAAAGGGACTGTTGGAGTTTTCTTTTCCGCTGTCTTTTCAAACTCTCTAAACATGAAAAGATGCCGAGTTCTTCCTTTGTCAGACTCGTTAAAACCTGATGACATCGGACTCTGTCATAATGATGTTACTCGAGTTCCTCCTTCCTAGGGCTCGTTAAATGTATTAGGTTGGATTTGTCCGAAGGACAAACTTATATCGCAAGCATATGCTATCCTCTTCAAACTTATTTTCAAAAATAATTGGGGTACTCGCCATAAATGGTGGGGAAAAATGGAACCAGTATCACCGTCGTGTCAACAGTATGTCTCTCTTGAACATGGAACTCGTCTGCATTCATGTCGGGTTAGGGACATCTCATCTCATTTTCTTCTTGCCTCCATGGGTTTGGGTAATCTCTTTTGACCGCTCATCTGCTCTTTTCCACGTCATCATGACCTCAAATCCTTTGATGTCAAATATTGCCAAATCCAGTGTCGTGTCGCCGATATGTTCAAGAGAAGTTGGCCTCTGCAGTTTTCAACCTCCCTCTGATTCTCTACTGATCTTGATTCACAAACATTATGTTCCTTTGTCTCACATCAATGATGTGGGAAACACTATGGCCCACCTTAGATCAAGTTCACTTCCTATCGACTTCAGCTCATTATCTAGGAAGTTGATCTAGAGACTCCTTTCAAGTACCTTGGAGCCTGCATGCCTCAATGGAAGGTTCTTCGCATTCAACGCAAGGTTTTCATTATTGGCCTTCGATCGGATGATTTTGCGGGTGTTCGACGTCAGCTCACTATTCACATTCCGTGGATTGTACCTATAGTACCTTGAGGGCCATCCTCATTATTAGTGGTTCCTCTCGCGTCTGTTAACGTCTTTCATTATTGGCTGGTAATTAGACGATGTTCTTGCATGTTCGACTTCAGCTCACTTATTCACATGCTCGGACTTGTACTTTGTTTGGGTCGAGATGAAGTGCAAGACCCTGGATTTTTTCTGATAAAATCTAGGCTGTGGATTCTTTGTGGATTATCATGATTAGTTACATGACTCATTTGATTGGATGGTTGCGACCATACCTGAGTCTACTTGTTGATCCTCCTTTACTGGATGGCTGCGTCCATATCTTGGATCGCGGCTTTTGTACACTCTGTTATGGATGGCTGTGCCCATACCACATATCATGTATCTGAGATATCAGTCGTATTTGTCTTTGCAGGTCTTCCGATGGCAGTGTTTTCAGTTGGGCGCGTTCTCATAAAGAATTTCACCCCTCCCTCTCTCTCGGACCTCATGCTTTAGGGGGCATCTATTACACAACATTTTTTCACTGTCCCTGCAATCCCTCATCCAGTACGTTGGAGGACTATTACCATGACCTGTGAACAGTAAAATGACCTAAAACCACCTTCATGGCATCCTATTGCATAAGGAAAAACATTCCCCTAAAGAACATTTCCTTTGAAAAACTCTAAAAACAAATGTTTTAGCCTTGGCGTGACTAGCCAGTTCATCCTTCGCGCCAATGGGGGAAATCCACACTAGAGGGCATGCCAACTGGTGCTCTGTCCCTGTGTTTCACTCGTGCTAAGCTTAATAAGGGATGTTTTTAAAAAATAAATGGCGGAAGTTTGATTCTAACAAAGTCCTAAATGAATCATCGAAAGGATTTGAGTGGTTTAGCTCTGGATCTCCATGTATAGGAAGTGGTTTTCCACCTATCATGGAACCTTCCTAAGAGATAGGGCCTATCCCATGATTATAGGGATCCCAACCTCCTTTCCTCCATCTATAAAAGCTTGCCTTCTCCATTAGCAAGCTAGCTGAACTTGTAGGAAGGAAACTATAGCCGGGAAACTATTGAGAGCCAAGCCGAAGAGAGAGAGCTTCGTCCAGATTCCTGACAGGCTTTGTTGAGACACGCTCCGTTGACAACCCCGCCGAAGGAAGATCATAGCGTCAGAGCATTTGGTTGTAATCTCCCTTTTGTCATTTATAATATAAGCAACTCTAACACTGTTACCGATGAAATAGGTAACCGCATTGTTACCTACTTTTTTTTGGTAGCATAAAAAGCACCCGATTTTGAAAAGTGGTGATGCAAAATCACCTTTTTTTCTTTTGAGCACATTTTTGACACTCTAATATTTTTATTTATGAAGTATGAATATTTGTTTTAAAATGTTAGTGATTTTCATGCTAATTTTGAAATGTATTGATGCAGCATCAACTTTTTTTTTTTTAGAGCAGTGATTTTCATGCTAATTTTGAAACGTATTGATGCAACATCAACCTTTTTTTTTTAGAGTGGTGATTTTCATGTTGGTAATAAATCACAAAACTTAGATAAATATATATATATATATATAAACAATAAAAAATACCAATAAAAATGTAAAAAAAAAACAAAATTAACTCGTAAAAATAAAAAATTTAAACAAAAATAAATAAATAAATAAATAACAAAAACAAAAATATTCGAAAATTATATCAAAAGAAATAACAAAATTTGAAAAAAAACACATAATTTAAAGAAAAAAAACAAAAATTAACCAAAAAAAAAAAATAAAAAGCATCAAAAACATTTTTTTCTAAGTTATTAAAAAAAACCATATAATTAAAAAATAAATAAATAAATAGAAAATTTAAAAATAATTTAAATTACAAAATTAAAATATAGATAAAAAAAAATAAAATACAAAAAAGAAAAAATTAAATTTAAAAATTTAAATTAAAATAATAATAACAATAAGAAAACAAAAATACAAATTTTAAAATTAACAAAAAAAACAAATTAAAAAAAAAAATTTAAATTTAAAAATTGAAAAAGAAAATTAAAATAAAAGAATTAAAATAAAAAAACTATCATTAAAAAACAAAAAAAAATGAAAAAAACCACGTGCAAATAATTAAAAAACAAATATCCATAAATTTACTCCTTTTTTTTTAAATAAAACAATTTATACATTTTAAAAATGAAAAACAAAATAAACTAAAAGATTAAAAAAAAAAAAAATTAAATTAAATTAAAATTTAATAAATTTAATAAATAAATTTTAAATTTGAAAAATAATTAATCTAAAATATTAAATTTAAAAACAAAATTAAAAAAAAAAACAAACAAACCCAGAAAAAATTAAAACAACTTAAATTTAAAAAAATAAAAAATAAAAAAATTGAATTTAAAAAAAAATAAAAAAATCAAATTTAAAAAAAAAAAAAAAAATATATATATATATATATATATATATTAAAAATAAATAAATAAATAAAAGGAATTTTTTTATCGTGATGGAGCCGCCAATCGGCCTCCCGCCCAAGTGGCGGCGGAGGCCGGCCTCCACCGCTACCTAGGCGGGAGGCCGATTCCGGGAATCGTCCTCCCGCAGCGGGAGGCCGATTCGCGGCAGGAGGCCGGTTCTGGGAATCGCCCTCTCGCGGCGAGAGTCTGATTCCGAGAATCGCCCTGAGGCCGATGCCGCGAGAGGCTGATTCCGGGAATCGCCCTCCCGCGGCGGGAGGCCGGTTCTGGGAATCGCCCTCTCGCGGCGGGAGTCCGATTCCGGGAATTTCCCTGAGGCCGATTATGGGAATCGCCCTCCCTTGACGGGACGCTGATTCTGGGAATCGCCCTGAGGCTGATTCCGGGAATCGCCCTCCCGCGGCGAGAGACCTATTCCGGGAATCGCCATGAGGCCGATTTCGGGAATCGCACTCCCGCGGTGGGAGGCCGATTCCGGGAATCGCCCTCCCTCGGTGGGAGGCCAATTCCGAGAATCGCACTCCCGGCGCGGGAGGGTGGTTCCGAGAATCGCCCTCCTCGCGGGAGGGTGGTTCCGGGAGGTCGAGTCGCGGGAGGGCGATTCCCGGAATCGGCCTCCCACCCAACGGCCGGCCTCCGACGCCACCTGGGGGGGAGGCCGATTGGCGGCGCCACCATGATCAAAAATTTCTTTTCTTTTCTTTTCTTTTTTAAATTTTTAATTTTTTTTTTTTAATTTGATTTTTTTTTTTTTCAATTCAAAAAAATTAAAATTATTATTCTTTAATTTAATTTCTATATTTGAAATTTAATTTGTTTTATTTTTTTTTAACTTTTTTTTTTTTTAATTTTATTCATTTTTTTGTTTTTTATTTTTTTTTCTAAATTTTGTTAATAATTTTTATTAAATTTTGTATTTTTTTTTAATTTAATTGATTTTCTTTTTTAATTTTTTCATATTTTTTATATTATTAAACTTTATGTTTAGTTTCTTCATTTAATTTTTTTAAAATTTAGTAAATTTTGTATTTATTTATTTATTTATTTGAATTTAATATTGTTTTAAATTTTTTATTTTTTCATTATTATTTTTTTAATTACATAAAAATTTTATATATTTTTTTTATTTCAATTAAAATTGTGTATTTAAAATTATATATATATTTGTTAATTAAACTTAGTATTTTCAAATTAATTTGTTTTTTATTTTATTTTTTATTTAATATATTTTATTTTATTTATTTTTTTCAATTTTTCAATTTTAATTGATTTTTAAAGTTTTTTAACTTTTTATTTTAACAATGTTTTTTTTTTCTTTATATTTAAAATTTATTTTTTTTTTCAAAATTTATTTGTTTATTCATTTATTTATTAAAATTTAATATTTTTTTTTTAATTTAATAAAATCTAATATATATATTTTTAATTTAATATTATATATATATATATATATATATATATATATATATATATATATATATATATATATATTATTTTTTAAAATCTATTTGTTTTTTTAATATATATTTTTTTAAATTTAATATTTTTATTGTATTTTATTTTTCATTTTTTTATTTTTAATTAATTTTTAATTTTTTTACTTTTAATTTCAATAATGTTTTTTTTTTTTAATTTAAAGTTTTAAATTTATTAAAATTTAATATATTTCTTTAAAAAAAAAAAAAAATTAATTTAATTTTTTTTGTTTTTTAAATTTAATAAACATTTTCTTTTTCTTTTTTTAATTTAATTTCTATATTTTATTTTTTATAATTTCTTTCTTTCTTTTTAACTTGTTTTTCTTTTTAATTTAATATTTTTATTTTGTTTTTATTTTTATTTTTTTATTTCTATATATTTTGAAATTTTAATCTTTAAATTTTTATTTTTATTTTCATTTTTTTCTTAAATTTTAGGTTTTTTTTTAATGTTTGAATTAAAATTTTTATTTAGTTTTTATTTTTATTTTTTTATTCCTATATATTTTTAAATTTTAAGCTTTAAAATGTTTTTTATTTTTTAAATTTATTTTTTTTTCTTAAATTTTAGTTTTTTTTTTAATGTTTGAATTTTAAAAATTAAAAAATGCTATTTCTATTTTTAAAAATGTCAAAAATATGACACAATTTTTTTTTTTGTTATTCCAACATTAACTGGTTTTGTTTTGAGGGTGTTTTTTCAATCCTTTTTTGAAGAAACAATTTTGTTTTTAGCATAATTTTATAAAATGTTGAATTTGACCTTAAAAAAAAACCAAGTGCATTCTGGAATACACTTTTTTTTGTTTTTGGAGTGTTTTTTCATGTTTTTTGAGTCCTTTTGAGCTAGAGTTCCCGTTTTGAGGTCAGGTTACCTATTTCATCGGTAAGAGTGTTCTCTCATTTTGGTTCCATTCATGTGTTCATTTCTTTACATAATGCAATGAATTATATCCTTTCTAACTGATATATGGTTAGATGCTTTAGATTTTACATTGTATGTCGTCGTTTCCTTGCATGTGTACAAGTGTTCGGAAGTGTCGAATGGAAGGATTGTGATCTGTCAAGCGAGGGACGGGAAACATCATCTTTTCTTCAATGACAAATGCGTGGGATTTGAGGTAGGCTACTCATCGTGATCTTTGTCTTTTTGTAACCAGGAACCAACGTCATTGTGTGACTTGATTGTTGCTAGACCCAATCTAGGCTAGTGGGATCGCCTCTGTCCGTAGAGGGGATTTACCTCTTCAACACATTGTCTTCAAAAAATGCCTCCATTATGTCCTTCCAAGAAATATAGTTCAAGCTATCCTCGAGTGCATACTCTAACCTCAAGCCATTTAAATCCATTTCGACCTTGAATCAAATGTAGCACCAAGAAAGTATTTATGCAAATTCTAACTCTTTCCACCAACAAATTAAGCTCCTGCTTCAAAATTGCAATTTCCTATGCTTTGATACCATGTAGAAATTTAATACAAAATATGTATTGCCTGGATTCTCCTGATCGAACAATAATATGCTACTGTTAAATACATAATCGCTTCTACAAAATATTTTCAGAATTTGAAACACAATCGCCAATCACAATATCATGAAGAAATATCAATCACACATAACATAGATAATTTACCCAGGGAAAGCTTATAGATAAAAACCCCACTATATTCTATTATGTATTATATCATGGATCATGAAACAAATAAATACAAAGCTCTAATCCAAGAGCTCTTAGTACATGAGCTAAATGTCTCACACTGTCATACATAAATTGAAAAGTTCCTTAGCCAATTTACTGTATCCAAAAAGCCTTACTCCACTGTGCAATCCTAGCTGATAGCAATCCCTCAATGAATGGAATCCTGCTTGCCTTGACTGCACAATCCTCATGGGCACATCCAATGTGTGTTTGGTTGCATGTGTGCAACCGGATAATGTCACAACTGATAGTTATATTCCCTTTCACCTACAACTCAACTGGGTCTCCATTGGATCTGACATGCATGCAGTTAATAGTAGTAAATATTCAGTTTCATGTAAGGCCATTGATTGTGAATTAATTAATAATTAATTCACTTAACTGAGTTAAACTACTTTACAACTTTCATAACTGCACTTCCAACTCTGTAACAACTTCGAATCACTCAGTTACAACTAAGTCCACTTGCATGTCCCACCAACCAACCACTCAACTCTAAATTCCTTTAGCTAACTGATTTTCCACTTTAGTTAACTATTTCCAAGTGCTCATTGAGAATAGATTATTGTTTATTGTCCAACTAATATTAAGGGATAATAATAGTCGACATGCATCTATAAATAGACATGCAATCTATAAATAGAACTTTCACATACATCTATCAATAGACCTCATATATAAATATACATCATCTATAAATAGAATTTGCTCATGCGTCTATAAATAGACATCCACCTAAAAATGTCCTGAGGCTCCATCCTAGTGTAGGTGCATAATTTTCACTAGGATCTTCTTGTTGAATCTCAACACCATTATGAATACCTCCCTAGTTAAGAGGGAGTGTTGGAAAGTGTAACTAGGTTCGGTCTTCATATTGACAATGTAATTATGTATTTATGTAACGAAGTAGACAAAGATAATAAAATGTATTTGTGTTAAGCTTGCTTCATGGGTTTCATGAGCAAGGAATTTTATTATAGATTAAATACTTCTTCATGATGTCTTTTAGGGATTTTTCATCTTGTCATAAATGTATAAATTAGATTCATGTATATGGAGCAAAGTTACACTTGTAAAAAGTCAAAGAAACAATGTAAACACCCTTGTCACCTTGCTAGAATAGTCCATGGAGAAGTCGGCCTCATAACAATTGGACAAGTCGCCTCAAAGTCCAGTTACACCTATTCATATAGAGATAAGCTTATTATAGGTGGAAACAACTATTTATACCCTATATATATTGCATAGAATAGAGTGAAATACAGTTCATATCATCTGATATTTTCGGACATGGCAGAACTAGAGTTTTCCGCCTCTTTCGTTGAACCCGTCTGGTGACTTGCCTGATTGCATACATTGTGACTGATGGTGGATCTATGTGGGAATAGTGGGTTTGGCATCACATGGGGCCGCACCGCTATTAAGATGGTGCTCTCCAAGGAACCCCATCATTTGGTCGGAAGCTCTATCGACCGCACCTTCACCAACTGATGGTGCTCAACATTTTTCTCAAACCATTCTTGCATCGGAGCACTGCCTCTGTCAGTGATTTTTCCCCATGACCACCCATCATTTTTGCATCCGGTGACCTTTTTACTACCCATTTCTGGTATTTCAGCTTCCTTGCTCATCGTTTATCCTTTGGTATGTATGTCTCTCACCTCGTTTCCTTTCCTTTTACTTGTCCTGCTTTTTCTGGCTCCATAGCTTCTGCATCCTCCCCACTTACCTTCCCTGACCTCGACTCCTTCTTGGTACCTGACCTCTCACCCTCCTCCCCTGCTATTCTCTAAGCTGCTGATCTAGACCTCATCTCCTCTCTGGATCTTCGACCCCGGTCCCTTGCATATTTAGCCTTCCTCTCGCAGACCCTCTCCCTCACTTCGGCTGCCCCCTCTTCCACCAACCCCTGCGCACTAGCTCCAGTGCCTCCGCTCCCCTCATCCACATCTTCCCCACACTCCGCCCCTCCTCCCTTGACTTCCACCCTTCTCTCCCATCCCCCCAACACCTCTCATGGACCTACGGCTTCCCTTATCCGTCGTCCATCCGACCGTTTTTCCATTCCCCCACCTGACTCCAACCCTCCCCTCCCGTCTCTTCACCACCTCCTTCACTTAACGCCTCGGCTACCCTACCTCCTGGACTCCCCCGTCGCACAAAATTCGTGTAGGCCTGTAAGCGTGCTAGCCTCCTCACCCTTGGCACTGGCGTACAGATGGCCGATATCATGGGCTCCATGGACAAAGCGGTGGTTGGTCATGTTTGTGTCCAAAACTATGGGGTCAAAATATCGAAACTGTGGGTACAAGAGATTTACATGAACTTCCTACCATTCATACTCTTACAAAGGGATGGTTTGCTCTCCACTTCACATCCAAGGACCCCAATGACCTTGTTTTATTGCAATTCTAGCACATCGAGATAGCACCTGTGCTACTGAAGTGGTGGAATCCCTTGTTTGACCCTGAATGAGAATCGTTGGGAGTGGGACCTATTTCAGTCCATTTGCCTAGGCTATCGCTACATTTATGGAATGAACAGATCTTCAAGGATATTGGTAACCTCCTGGGTACATATTTGGACCATGACCACTCATACATTGACTCTGGCAAGATGGAATTTGCTCGCATTCGGGTACATTTGGATACCAAGGAAGGACTTGAGGAGGCCATAAATATTCAATGGTGCAATTCTACCTGGGCGCAACTACTGGATTATGAGGGGGTTCCTTTCCGTTGTCATCGATGTCACAAATTTGGACATGTATTTAAATATTTTCCATTAAATGGACAGGCATCGACTCCTCTCTCTCATGATGGTCTGCATCCTATTGCTTTGGTTTCGGTCTCGTTGCAGAAACAACTCACTGGCTTCCTCACGTCATCCCTCACAGGCAGATTACACATAGGCGACAACAGATGCCTCTCTCTAGGTCACTCGATCTATGGCTGCTGCTACATCTACTGGACTCCTTTCGGATGATGGTACTCCCTCTTCTCCTCCTTTTACATTTTTTTCTTTTTTATCTGTGGCCTCTATTCAGTGCACGGAGCCCTCGCTGGCGAGATTCTCTACCTCTTCCATTATTTGGCCCCGTCCTCCTCTCCTCTCCTTTAATCCCCCACCCCCCACCATTATTTTTCTTACATCATCGTCTCCTCCCATCTCCTCACATGCACCCTCTACTCTTACTCCCATACCCCCCACTAACTCCCTTACACTTCCCAACCCACCCATCATTGTTGAATCATCTAAAACCTCTTCCACACATTCCTACAATTTGTGCCCTCACATTTATACCCCGGCTGGCCTTGGTCAACTTCCTGGCCCCTCTCACACTCTGCACAAGTCCACTCACGACCGAAACTCACATATTTCGAAGGCCATCCTTCATGCCAGTTTTGAAGTTGCCTCAGGTACAAAACTCTCCATCGATGGGATCCTTAGAGAAAGACAATCTCGACTCCTGGTTTCTTAATGATTTGTCTTTCTTTCAACTGTCGTGGGCTGGCTAGCCCTGCGAAGTGTCTCACACTTAGATGCCTCTTCTCTACTTCCTCGGTTGATATCATCTTCCTCTAGGAAACTCATGGTTCTTCAGAACTTGTTATTCAAGCACTTGCTCCCCTACTCCCATCATGGACCATCCATGCCATAGATGCAAATGGTCTCTTGGGTGGTCTGGCCCTCTGTATCAACCCTCGACACATAAAAATAATTAATGTATGGGGTAGGAAATGCATTCTGGGGATGGATGTCTTCTCGGAAGCCCTTGGTCTCCAATTTTGTATTATTAATTCATATGGACCCTGCACCAACAGGCAGCAGTTCTGGACCTCACTTATGAATTCATCAGTGATTTTTTCTGACAATATTATATTGGCTGGAGATTTGAATTTCTCTCTTGGGATCTGAGAGTCCTGGGGAACTAATTCACATGCATATCCACTCTCTGATTTCTTCAGACACCTTCTCTCTACCCTTCAACTGGTGGATCCCTTCATAACCTCTCCCTCTCCCACCTAGTGCAACAGGCACACTAGGGTTGATTTGGTTACCATAGCCTTGCTCGCTTCCTTATCAAGGAAGGTTTACTATATAATCTCGGCTCGTTCAGAAAATGGATCGGCTTTGGTGGAATCTCAAACCACCCTCTAATTTATCTGGAAATCACTGGGGCATTTAACAAGACGTCTACTCCTTTGAAATTCTACTCTGTGTGGTTACAAGATACACTCTACATCAATTTAGTGGACACTCAGTGGAGACTCCCTCCACCACAAAGCCTACACTCTCCATCCTCCATTTTGCACACAAACTACTCTCAATTAAGGAGTCTATTACTAAGGCTAGGAATAAGAAAATAATGGAGGACCTAGAGTTCACCAATATTGAACAGAATATTCATAGACTATAATGCTCTATTTGCAGATGATTTTCAACTGAAGATAAGAAATTATAGCTCATTAAACTAGAATCTGAATGAATAAATATCCTAAAAATGAGGGATGAAGTTTGGAGACTTAAAAGGCGTGCTACTTGGATCAAAGCAGGTGATGAAAACTCCAAATTCTTCCATCAATTTTCCAAGGGACGAAAGACCATCAATACCATTTGGGAACTCGACAATGAGGATGGTTCTACTGCTTCTACCTTTTCTCAACTTGCACATAAGGGTATCAATAATTTTCAGGAGATTTATAAGCCAACTATGCAACCCTCTCTGAATAAAATCATTAAGGTCGCCTCTCTTTTTCCTAGATATGTGAATCCTGAAACAGAAGAAGACCTCCTTTCACCTGTATCGATGGACGAATTAGAATCTATTCTTAAATGGTTCAAAAAGGACAAGAGCCCTGGTCCTGATGGATGGTTCATGGAATTTTATTTGGCTTTCTTTGATCTTCTGGGACATGATCTTCTAGAGGTGGTGGAAGAAACTTTACAATCTGGGTGCATCTATGATGCCTTTAATGCTACCTTCATTGCCCTTATACCCAAATCTGATCATCCCTTCTCTTTCAATGATTTTTTCCTGATTTATTTATGAAATTGTATCTACAAGATTATGGCCAAGATCCTTGCAAACAGGTTGAAACCCATTTTATCTAATTTCATCTCACCTGAATAGTTCACATTTCTTCATAATCGACAGATCCATGATGAAATTGCCATTGCACAAGAAGGTTTACTTTCTATGCACACTAAGAAGATCAAAGGGATGATTCTCAAGATTGATCTATAAAAATATTTTGATCAAGCTAGTTGGCTCTATATCCGCATGCTACTTACACACTTGGGATTCCCCTTACAGATTATTAATTGGATAATGTGTTGTATTACCTTTGTTTCATTTAGAATTCTCATTAATGGGGTAGCAACCAGTTTTTTTCATGCCGAGCGGGGACTTCGACAGGGGTGCCCGTTATCTCCCCTTCTATTTATCCTAGTTATGGAGGGCCTCAACAGATGTATAATTGATGAATCTACCCGTGGCAGAATGAAAGGAATCCGCATCTCGGCAAACTGTGTACTCACACACCTGTTATTTGTTGATGATATCATAATATTTCTCAATGGCACTCATGGTGATTCGACGGTGGTTAGATCCATCCTGCTACTATTTTTTACTGCTACTGGCATGCAATGTAATAACAAAAAATCTACTTTGACATGTCATGGATGCACACCACATGAGTTCCATTATGCTCAACAATGATTCCCATTCACACTCATTAGATTTTAGGATGGATTGAAGTACCCGGGATTTTACCTCAAACCAGTGAGCTATAAAACTGTTGATTGGAATTGGCTTTTACCAAAATCAAAAAACATTTGACCAACTGGTGTCATCGTTGGCTATCAAGGGCTGGTCGGCTGACACTGATCAAATCTATCTTAGAGGCCATTCCAGTATACTGGATGTCTCTGTCTTGGATTCTTAAAGGAATAATACACAAGATACAACTGATCTGCAAAAAATTCTTATGGCTCAGTGCTAAAGAAGGACACACATTCGCCTGGACCAAATGGACCCGTATTTCTTTACCTAAGTGATGGGGGGGGGTATCAAATATTTACCAACTTTTACTTTGGCACTAGCTGCTAAACTTGGATGGCAGGTTCTCACTGGCAACAATTTATGGACCAAGGTGGTCATTCAGAAATATATCCATCCACTTAATCCTCTTGAATGGCTTCATATTTTATTGGTGCACTATCCCTGTTGTTCAAGGATTTGGTGCGTTTTCCTTGCCTCGATTCGAAATATCAGTACAGATTTGGCATGGAAATTTGGTAATGGTTCCAAGGTTCATATTGGTTGGGATTATTGGGCGGGTTGCGGAAATTCCCACCTCCTCCCATATGCACTCATTGATTCTCTCAATCGTGCTAGATTTCTGACACTCAACCACATCGCGGACAGAAATCGAACCACCATTTTTACTCAAGGCTGGCTTGGCCATCAGGAACTGTAGATACAACCACAATGGATTTAGATCTGGTCTACTTATCTGGATGCATTAAGATATACCTGGGTCATAATTCTCGATCGGGAGGATGAAACTATATGGATTGTTTCTAAATAGGGTTTACATACAACCAAAGAGAGGTATATTCACATATGCCAAGCACACAGACCTAAATACTTTCTCCCATGGTGGCGCAATATCTAGAAATTAAAGGGACCCACGAAAGATAAGTTCCTCATGTGGTGTGTTCTTACTGATAAAATACCCAGGAGGGAAAATATCCAGAAAATAAAACTTATTGGTCCCCATATATATCCACTTTGTAACGCAGCTGCTGAAGATACTACCCACCTTTTCCTTCATTGTAATGAAACTCTTGAACTCTGGTTTCTTATCCACTCCTCCATCAATCATATTCTTCGTTGGGAGGGGAATACTCTTACAGAAGCTTGGGAGCATTGGTGGATTTCTGTAGCTCCCCATAAGTTTAGAAATCTGCCTATTTTAATCTGTTGGAGCATCTGGATGGCTTGAAATCAGACAATCTTGCACAACATACCTCATCACTGGCCCTCATCTTCTGCCCTCATTATCTCCATTTACCACATGATACTAGATGATCCACCCCCTCCTCAGCCTCAAATTATCTCCCCTGGGATTATTGACTTCACTCTCCCTTGGGCCTATTTCGATGGATCCGCATAGATTCATGGCTATGGCGGTGGCTTCATACTACATCATACACCCTATAATTTTTATAAATTCAAGATTGGACTTGGACGTGGCACCAATAATTTTGCAAAACTCTCATGTCTTCTATACCTCCTCCAATTTTCCATCACAAAAAATGTTCATGCTATACAGATATTCAATGATTCCAAAATTTTCATTGACTGGTTTAACCTACAAACAACCTTTCACGTACACACACTGCAAAATATTTTGGATGAAGTTCTATAGCTTAAAACACAATTTGATCCTATTTAATGTCGGTACATTTACAGGGAGAGGAACACAATTTCAGATATCCTTTCCAAGGAGGCGACACACCTATTGACTGCACACATGGAGATTCAAGAGCAGAATGATCATGCATATTATTAGTTTTTCCACCGACCATTTGTACCTGATCATTAGAGGGGGGACATCCCCCATTAGAGGCAACAACTGTATTTTATCATTTTGTTATGAATATTTTATTAATTATTAGTTAGATATAGTTATATTAGGGTTTATTAACTGAAAGGGCATGATCAAAGATCATGCCTCTTCGCCAAGGGGCACCTTGAGGCTATTTAAAGCCTAGGCGATCCCTCATTGTAATCATCTCATCTTTCATCATTAATAATATATATTTATCAAGTTTTACCAGAGTTTTTATACTCCATTGGTATCAGAGCCATCGCTCTTTGGATCTGTGTGATCACCAGAATTTAGGAATCAAGGGAATTCCAAAAATTACAGATTTTTACCAACACCTTCTGCTCTCTCATGCTCACTCTGCCTTGCTGACAAACCCTAATTCATAATCCCCCTCACATTCAACACTCATCCTCACATTCCTTACAACCCTCACATTCCTTACAACCCTCAGGCGAAAATATTCATAACATTATCTGCACCTAACTATATCTGCACACTGGTTCCCTGCACACCACTGCTCACAACCTTTTAAACAGCAAGAACAGATTAAAAGAGCGTTCACTGTCTTTATCACTGTATTAAAAGAACCACAATACACATAGGTAACTTTTTGACTTAACCACAGGATGTAATTACTGTCGGAGCAGCAGATATATGCACAGCTAAAGAGTAGGAACTCGGGGAAGCTCTCGGCTGAACCCAAAAGCAAAGGCTAATACATTGTGATATGTGCGAAGGAATTTTTTTTAAAAACAAGCCGAAAGTCTCAGATCTTGCTGTCAATACCCTCGGATCTGTGGCAAACACAGCGTTTAAAAAGAAATACAGCATTTAAAAAATACAGCGTTTAAAAAGAAATTCAGAACGGCAACGATTTTTTTGTTTGACTATTAAACGCAGCAAATATACATAGCAATTAAACGGCGCAATCGTTAATCGGAACAGTGGACAACGTTGAAACAACGCAACGTTTTCGGAATAGGTTTACGTGGTAGCAGTCAGTGGTGGGTGCTGTCCACGTTTATTACCCCAGGTGACGTGAACGGGTAGTCGAAGCCGTGGCAACGTGGAATAGCCTGTGACTGTTCGAGCCGTGGTAAGTGAGTTATAATAAAAAATTAAAAAATCGAAAGTTTGCAGTAAAAGTCGTGGCCGTTGACAAATTATAATATAATTTATAAATTATATATATTTTATAATATATATATAGTTTATAAAACACTTATATATAATTTATAAAAAAAAAGGGAAAAAAATCTGGACGGGTAAAACTTTTTAAAACGTTGAACAATTTTCGATATGTAAAATATACATATATATATTTTATATATATAACATTTATACAAATAAAGTAATAAATAATAATTATTATTATTTATATAAATAAATAATTATTATTATATATTAAAAAAAAAAAATTATTATTAATTAATTAATTAATTAATATTAATTAATTAATTAATTCAAAAAAAAATTTAATTAATTAATTTTAAAGAAGAAAAGAGGAGAGAAACTGGCAGAAAGATATTCCCCACCTCATACACGCTCGATGTCTTCGTCAATGTCGATGGCGGAATTCCAGAAGAAATTAGGAGATCTTGAGAAGCAAATCAATAACAATTCCGAAGAATTCGGAAAAAGATTAGTCAATCTGGAAGGTACAGTTTCAGGGCACTCCAACGACATCAAAAGGGTTCATGATACAACAAATCGAATAGAAAGACAAATGTGGCTAAATCATCACGAGGCCACAGAAAAGCTGAACGAAGCAATGAACAAGATGACAGAGCATGGAGAAGCAATGAACAATATGAAGGAACTCTTCAGTAAGCTAAATGATAAGATAGATAAGTTAACTCAGACACAATCCCCAACATCTCCTAACAGGGAACAAAATCAACAAAACAATTCCGCAGATTCAGGGAACTCCGGAGAGCATCAGGAAAAAACGGATTCCCCACATCATCAAGAAGACAGTAATGCAGATTTTCAAAATAAGCAACTTTGGAATGCATTCGCTAATCAATATCCCCTTCTTGTTCCACCATTATCATATCAGCGCAAAGCCAAGATCGATCTACCCAAATTTGATGGTAATGAAAAAAATAGTGTTGCATGGCTTAATAAGGCAGAAGAATATTTTGAAATTTATGACATTACTAGTGATGATGAAAAAATTAAACATGCTTCCATGAAAATGGAAGGAGAAGCATATAATTGGTATATGTGGTGGAAAAAGACGACGCTCGCTATCTGTTGGAGGAAATTTAAGGATGCGTTCTTCAAAAGGTTTCAAGGCATAAAAGAAGAAAAGTTCTTTTCAACGTTTATCAAATTACGCCAAAAAGGAGATGTGGATGAGTACACACGAGAATGGGAGACTTTGGCAACACGAGTACCCGGATTGTCGGAATCTCGTCTAATCCAGTCTTACATCTCGGGACTTAAAGTCCACATTCAAGAAGAACTAGAACTACATGAAATCACGTCTGTAGAAGTAGCAAGGAAAAAAGCAAAAGCTGCTGAAAAGAAATTGGAAAGATTATCAAAACCAAAAAAAAGTATATTCGAGACGACGGTTTCCTCAATCTGAAAATGTAGTTGACACAACATATGTCCCTGTCCATCCTCGTGAAGACGAAAAATCTAGTCTAGAAAAACAAAGAATACGAGAGGGCAAGTGCAAACGTTGCGGTGAAAACTGGGACCCTAAGCACAGATGTGCTAATGGAAAAGAAAAAAATCTATACAGTTGTGAAGCAACTAACGACACTAACAGTATTGATTCATGTATAGAAGGATTAGAAGACAACTTAGAGTTCTCTCCAGAAGTGGATGGCGAAACTATGCCGCAAGTGTCCTTATCAGCGATGACGGGCATATTACAACCTCAAACCCTAAGGTTAAGAGGACACATTAAGAACAACAATGTAATGGTCCTAATAGACACAGGCAGCACGCACAATTTTCTAGATTCCACCATGGCCAAAAGACTCAACCTATTTACTTTTCCCATGCCTAATATGAAGGTAATGGTGGCCGACGATAAGAAGATTGAACAAGTAGGAAAATGCCATAAAGTCAAATTGCAGATTAAAGACTTTCATTTAGAATCTCCGTTCTACACCGTTCCATTACGAGGAGTCGATGTGGTCTTAGGAATTCAATGGCTACGAACTCTAGGTACTTATTCTGCCAACCATCAGAAGCAGTTTATAAGTTTTAAGTGGAAAGGGCAGAAATACAAGTTGTATGGATTCCAAGCCCCAGGAAATCAAGTCGTATCTACAGTACAATGTCAGCAGTTAGAAATGTTGTCTTCAAAAGGGAGCCATGAAGAGTCTCCAGAAATCAAGACAGGATCCGACTCTGTCGATATCAGATATTTTCACTATCCAGATCAACAACAAACTGAACTCGAGAATATGCTCCATGACCTTTTTAAAATATGGGAAGCAAGAGCTCGCCGTTCGCGGAAACCAGACATTCGTCAACGTTGTCCATCGATTACATATGCTTTGAGGACAAAGCATCTTTAAGAGAGGGGCAATGTTATGAATATTTTATTATTTATTAATTAGGTTTAGTTATCTTAGGTTATTAACTGAAAGGGCATGATCAAAGATCATGCCTCTTCACCAAGGGACACCTTGAGGCTATATTTAAGCCCAGGCGATCCCTCATGGTAATCATCTCATCTTTCATCATTAATAATATATATTTATCAAGTTTTACCAGAGTTTTATACTCCACATTTTTCTTATAGATACTATTGTATATATGTTCATAGACTACTATTTTGTTGTTTTACATCATGTATTTATGTAGAACATAATGGATGTATTTATTTTTTGCTACACTACAACTATCTATTGACAGCTTCATTGCTGATTTTCATATGCATTTAGCATATACAACATGTAACTTTTATTTACATTAATAAAAGTTACGATTTTTCCTAGGAAAAAAAAAAGGATTAAGGTCTTTAATTTGGCATGGAATATACAACAAAGAAAGGTGTAGTCACAACGAAGTAAAATAAACACTATATACCACCATATTGGATCCACAATAAATAAAATAGGGAGGCCGAGACTTATTCTGTGAAGGGAAAAATGTGCAATACAGTTTAAAAGAAATAAGGAGGGCGAGACCTACCTCTGTGAAGAAAATAGTTTTTCATCCATGTAGATCACGATGCAAAATAAGGAGGAGACACAATGTAGAGAAGGATTATCATTGATCAAAGATAGAAGTATGATATATCTAGTTTGGGACAACAACGTATTCGTGAAGAAGGTAAAATTAAGAAAAAGGTAATCACAGTAATAAGAAGGGATCTCAGAGTTAGCATATTAAAGACCGAGAGGTAGCTCTGAGGAGACTAAGAAGAAGTACATTGATCAAGGATATTTTACAAGGGTCCGAGCTTCCCTTGTGAAAGTGTAGAATGGTGCAGAAAGGAATGTTATCGTAAGGATCCAAAGATGAGCAGGTGACAAGGGTGTTGGATGCATTCTAAGGTCAAGGGTTTGAGTCATGGTCATGGTACTTGTCATCTGAAATTCTATAAGAATAATTACTTACGGGTTTTCCTCTCCAAGAGGGAGAGGTTTTTTCCCCGACTTGAATATCCTAAATTTTTGTCTTTTGTGTTTTGATAATTAACTTGATGAAATACCTAATAAGATAATGAAAGAGAAGACATTAGTAAGAGGAGTAAGTTCGCAAGTAATTATCAAAGTAGAGAATTGAATTAAACTTTGTCCTACCAAATTCTCAACCTAGTTTTAGAGATAAGGCGTTGAAGACAAGGGCTACTTGAAAAGGAGGCACTCAAGGAAACAAGAATCAAATTCAAGGTCAAATTTTGCATTGGAATGTCAAATTAGTTTGCAAAAATATTCTCAAGCCATTTGAAGAAGACCTTCAAAGGATACACTAATCAAGGAGATAATATCTTTCCATCAAATATTTATGATATTGAAGACATTGTTGGAAGCCACATTATCAAGCACCATCCAAAATTATCCAACACCTTTGAAGACATCGTCATTCTGAAGACATCCTTTATCATTAATGATTCAAGGTCACCTACTTTGAAGAATTCAATATAAGAAGGATTTCCTGTCATCATCTTCATTATCAAGGAAGCTAATAGAAGGAGGAAGTCACTCTACTCAAGTAAGTATCTCTATGACCTACTCTAAATCTATCAAAATGACTTATTTCAAAGAGAGCAACAAATTGGTTGGGTCATCAAACTTTTGTGCATGGAAGAAGAGGACATATTTGAATCTAATCGAAGATGAAGTTATGGGCTACATCAAAGGATCCACAATTCAAACCTCAAAATAAGATGCTATAGCTCATGCCAAGTACATGAAAGGAGAAATAATGGGCCATAGGATTATCATTGAATCCATTAAGGAATCCCTCATACCCTATGTATCAAAAATAGAAATTGCAAAATAAATATATGATAAATTGGTGGAGTTGTTCTTCATGAGTATTGCAGGAGAAGTAATCTCTTTGAGACAAGAACTATACGAGATTAAATTATTAAGAGAGGAAGAAATCACAACATATTTTATGAGGATTTTTGAAATATGAGGCCAGCTGTAGGAATTGGGAGAAGTAATGTGTGATAGTGAGATGACTACAATGGTGGTGAATTCTTTACCAGAAGAATGGGGAAGCTTCACTTCAAGCTTATATGGGAATAAAGAAGCAACAAAATTCTGGGATATATGGTCTCTATGTAAAATAGAGGAAACAAAATTGAAATCCAAAGCTGATACATGATCAAGTGAAGGGAATCAAGCCTTTGCCGCAATGTCCAAGAAGAATGGAAGATTCTGTAAATTTGGTCCTCAGAATAAAAGAAGAAATATGGACAAGGTATGATGCTTTGGATGTAATGAACTTGGAAATTATAAAAGGGATTGTCCTAAATCTGGGAAGGACAAGAGGAAAAAGGAAGAATCCCATGTCATAGATGAAAGGGAAGAACCTGATGCAAAGAAATCTAAGAAAGAAGAAGCGTAAGATCTCTATGATTGAGATAATATTTCTCTTTAAGTGATTTCTGTTGCTTGTAAAATAGTTTGATAGGAAGTAGTAGCATCATGATTGAATCATGGAAGGAGCATTTGAAGAAGCAACTCCTGAAAACCTCACCTATAACAACAATGATGGAAGGAAGTCATCAAGATCAAGGATCATAATTCAATAATCAATATGAAACAGGTGCTGACATTGACTAGAAAGAAAGCAAAAGGTTTCATAGAGAATTCTGTCTTGCATAATTCTGGGATTAGGATATGATGACATATCGATGAAGCAGGTCAAGGGAATGAAGTTCTTTACTCTAGTAAAATTGCTGCAGGATGACTCAAAATGAAAAGGATGAGGTACATATATCTATGTGCTGACGTTGGATGCTATGAAGTCATGTCATATGGTTGCAAGTAATGGACTTATATCTTTAGAAGTATGATCTATGGAAGGATGATCTCTTATGGTGCATAGGTTTCCACTAACATATGAAATTTAATATGTCCTCATATGGAATATGAGGTGGTTGTATACAAACAAGGAAATGGATACTGGAAGTTCTTGGGGATGAAGTTGTGTAGAGAAAGAATGGAAGAGATCATTAAGTGCAACCATGTAAAGAGGTGGTTATCATCCGAAAGCCAATAATATGTGACTAGGATATCTCCTGAGAAGATATGTGGAATCTGATATAAGTATGGTAAAAAAGAAGACCCTTGACAATACGTATCTTTAGGAGATGTGTCAATCTCAATAAAGGATGTCGATGCCTATAGGAAGATGTCATGGTGCAATATCATCACTAAGGTAAATTTTGGCTTAAAATTTCTTATGTATATATTTATCTGGATGAGTTTATGCATGGCTGCCTATCATGTGGAAAGATGTAATATCCTTGGGAGATGGTTCGAAGGAAAGAAACATGGCATAAATGTGGACCAGATGAGAAATATTGATGAATCAATTTCTGATGGTTGACATGACTCGTGGATGAAAGTGATGGATGACCTATGCCCTATGAAGCCAAAAGTTGAAGATTCCTCAATATCGAAATCCATGACATCGAGGGGAGGAGTTATTCATGAGCAGTTGGGTGTCTCACCATTACTATTGCAGGTCCCTGGTTAAGAGGGAGCTTGGTGGTAAGTTTCTTACTTTGAAGAAACTTGAAGTTTTTCCTACCTGAGTTAAGAGGGAGTGACGTATATGATTCTATAATTCATGTGTCATGAACTAGACCAAGACTAGCAGTCATAAGTCTTAGTGAAGGCCATGAGGAGAGAATGGATAGACACGTCATTCTGGTCTTCACTTGGGAAGACAAAAAGAAGGTTTGGGTAGTCATATGACATCTGATACTCTTTGAGAATGAGATAGGGCATTCAAGTTAAGAGTAGTCAGGGACCGATATTATTTAAGGGCTGGCTACCCAAGAGAAGAATAGTCCAAGAAGGTCATACTATGGGAACACCTGGGTGGAGTATGTACATTGGAGAGACAATGACTGTGGTGTCTATAAGTCACGTGTCTCGCTAACATTTTAGCCCATTGTCTCGTTGAGAGATGGGGTTGTTATTCAAGGCCTTGCAATATGACAATGTTGGTTGATATGATGCTATACAAATGCGATTACCAATCCGATTCTTCTTATGATATTTTTCAGATTCAAAGTAACCACGTACCATTATGAATACCTTTCTATTTAAGAGGGAGGGTTGGAAAGTGTAACTAGGTTCGGTCTTCATATTGACTATGTAATTATGTATTTATGTAATGAAGAAGACAAAGATAATAAAATGTATTTTTGTTAAGCTTGCTTCATGGGTTTCATGAGCAAGGAATTTTATTATAGGACAAAGACTTCTTCTTGATGTCTTTTAGGGATTTATCATCTTGTCATAAATTTATAAATTAGAGTCATGTATATGAAGCAATGATACACTTGTAAATAGTCAAAGAAACAATGTAAACACCCTTGTCACCTTGCTGGAATACTCCTTGGAGAAGTTGGCCTCATAATAGTTGGACAAGTTGGATCAAAGGTTAGTCACACCTATTCATACACAGTTCGGCTTATTAAAGGTGGAAGCACCTCTTTATACCCTATATATTGCGCAAAACAGAGTGAAGTATAGTTCGTATCATCTGATATTTTTGGACATGCATTGCAGGAATAAGGTCTGTAATTTGGCATGGAATAGACAAGAAATAAAGGTGTAGTCACAACGAAATAAAGGAAACACTACATACCACTGTATTAGGTCCACAATAAAGAAAAGGAGGCTGAGACTTATTCTATGAAGGGAAAATTATGCAATAGAGCTTTGCATAAATAAGGAGTCTGAGACCTACCTCAGTGAAAGAAAATAGTTTGTCATCCATGCAGATAACAATGCAAAAGAAGGAGGATACATAGCGGAGAGAAGGAGTATCATTGATCAAAGATAGAAGTATGATATCTCTAGTTTGGGACAACAAGATATGTCTGAAGTAGGTAAAATTAAGAAAAAAGGTAATCATGGTAATAAGAAGGGATCTCATAGTTAAGCATATTAAATACCGAGAAGGAGCTCTGAGGAGACTAAGAAGAAGTACATTAATCAAGGATATATGACAAGGGACCGAGCTTCCCTTGTGCAAGTGAAAAATGGTGCAGAAACGAATGTTATCATAAGGAGCCAAAGAAGAGCAGGTGACAAGGGTGTTGGAGGCATTCTAAGGTCAAGGGTTTAAGTCATGGTCATGGTATTTGTCATATGAAAGTCTATAAGAAGAATTACTTGTCGTTTTTCCTCTCCAAGAGGGAGATGTTTTGGCCATGGCTTGAATAGCCTAAATTTGTGTCTCTTGTGTTTTGATAATTAACTTGATAAAAGACCTAATAATCTAGCAGAAGAGAATAAATAAGTAAGAAGAGTAAGTTCACACATAATTATCAAAGTAAATAATTTAATTAAACTCCGCCCTACCAAATTATCAACAAGTCCTTCCTTATAGTCATATGACCTAAAAGTAACTGCTTTTAACTTCATCCATGCACCGTGCCTCCATTCTAATTCCTTTCGAGAGTTAGAAATATCATTAACATTATCAAATTAAATGTATTACATAAATAACTAATTCCATGCCCTTAAAACTCAACTGGTTGTTACAGCTCATTTGTAATGCATCTTGGGTTATCATGTGACTATGATTATTCTTTAATCTATGGTACATGTTAGTTTATTTGTTTCTTTTATGAGCTTCAACATATTATATTGTTAGTAATTTTCGAGTAGTGTGTTGATGAGCCCATTTCTCATTTTATTGTGAACTATGCACCTTAAAATTGATAATAAACCAATAATTATAGTCCACTTCAAGGGGTAAACTTCCTTTTACAATGATACAATGTATAAGAAAATATGAGATGATCCTAGGAGTAGGTATTGTTGGAATATATATATATATATATATATATATATATATGAGAGAAAGGGTACAATGAAATTTTCACATAACAATAAAAATGTAATAAATAAGTACATAGGGATTAATAATGGTTTTAGGATTAACATTGGCTTTGTCTAGGACTTAATATGCCCCTCCCTTAACAAGTGTTGTCCTCAACACTTGACAAACTGCATATTTTTTTTCATGAATAACTCATATTACCATGTCACCTCTTTCACACATAGGTTATTCCATTTGATGAGGTACTCAGTAAGTGCTCTATTTATCAGCTGCAAATTCGTCGAAAAAATCTTAGCGTAAGCGTCGGTGTTACGATGGAGGTTCTGATGACACATGATGTTGCTAGTATGACAATTTTTTTTGAAATATTTAACCATAGGTGTTGGTCTTGTGACAATGGTTCTAATAGAACATGATGTCACCACTATGGAAATTTTGTTCGAAAAATATCAGCATAGGCGTCTATTTTGTGATAATGGTTATGATGATAGATAATGGTTTTTGCGATGATTATGTTGGGAAACGTGTCACTAGACAAATGCATTTGTTGTCGAATTTATGACAGGTATGTGGAGGGATTTATATGAAGGTCGTTTCCTTGAATGACTAAGCTTTCGACGATGGTTTGCATTAGAAATCTGACAAAAACTTGGAATATCAAAATTTCAACTACATGCTATGCAACATTTAATAAAACCATGATTTTTCGTGAGAGCGATGATAGGGGGTCGAAAAAGCGGCGAAAGGCCATCGAAAATTGAGTGAATTTGTAGTAGTGAAGTTTGATTTGAAGCAATTCAAGTTGATATGCAAGGGTTTTACATGGTATCTGAAACCCTCTTTCAAGCGTTTTCAACCTAAAGGTATGTATCTTCAAACCCTTCAATTTTATTCAGTTCAATGCATTAATTGAACATTTTTCAGTATGAATAATCAATTTCTAGCATATTGGAAAGTAAACTTCTAGACAAGACCTACATCCAGGTACGTCATCTCAAGCTTGGAAATGGATCTCAACATTCAATTATTGTGCTATTTCAAGGTTTATTTCCCACAATTCGAGTGTTTTCCTATTGTTGGTATACATTTTATGTAGTACAAGTTTATTTTTAGATTGGAAAGAATTTGAAACTAACTCCTAAATTCCATCACCCATAAGGTACTATAAGGAACTGCTCTACTACCTCGTGGTGGAGGATATTTTAGTATAGGGAAGCCTTCATTGGGTTTGTAGAAGTTGTCCTAAAGAGTGGGGAATTGTGCTGAAGTGACATTATATAATTGTCTTGTGCAATATTGTAATGCCCCTAGTATACTCCCCATGATTTTTGTAATGCCATTGTACTTTGATTATAAATGATGATAAAAAATTTTAAATGGCCTAGAGAATGGGACCACAGATCCAAAATGTGAGGGGAAAAGGGAAGAAGAACATGTGTGGTGCTAGATGGCACCACTGCTTAATCAAATTTCAAGATAGCAAGAAATATTTGGAAGAATTTTCCATGAGGAAAATGAAAATATACACAATAAAAAGGATAAAAAAGAGTTTGAACAACAACTAGTGGTTAGATTTTCGTTGAATGAAAGAAGTTTGAGGACAAAATTGGATTTTTGGGCAAGGACCCAAACTTGTGAGCATAATTTCCTTCTAATTTTTCTTGAAAATCCCCTTGGATTATGGATCTGGATTGAGGGTGACTACTGCAAGAAATATAGGTTGCAACTAGTTTATGGTTGGGTGGAAAATTGAAGTCCCACCTTTAGTTTCAACCATTTTCATATCTCAATAGTTGTTATTAATTGTGAGTTATGAATATGTTGATTAGTTCTTTATTGAATTGATGTATAGATATGTGTTAATATTGCATGGCTGTAGGAAATTGTTGCATTAAAATTATAGGAAAAATTCCTTGACTGTAATATGGATTATATATTCTAAATGCTACCTTAAGGATGTAAGAAAGATGTCTTGATTTTTATGTGTTAATATTTTTCATGTAATGTTTAAAGGCTCTTATGATGACAATTTCTCACATTTTTGTTATAACTTTTCTTTTGAGAAATCTCTAGAAGCTAAAGCTTGGACCATGGTGAGGGGAAATCATGTTGATCCCTCTGGTCTAATTTTTAGATCTTGGGTCACAAAATTTTAGAAATATGATCATAGGAAGATGGGCCTCCCTAAATGCATGTTTAAACAAAATCATGTTTGAATTTCTACTATAACCTTTCTTTAGGAGGTTAAGGATGCCGAAACTTGGACCATGGTGAGGGGAAATCCTCACAACTCATGGTTTAATTTTTAGATCTCGGCTGCAATATTTTAAGATATATGATCAAAGGAAGTCGAGCTTCTTGAATGCTCCAAAATTATGCTTCCAAAAGGACATGTTTCCTTTTCTCTATAAATTTGCTTTAGGGGGTTCTAAGATGAAACTGGAATCATAGTGAAGGGAAATATCCTTGATCATATGGTCCAAATTTTAGATCTTGGTCATGGAATTTATGATATATTTTTATAGGAAGTCGAGCTTCTTGAATGCTCCTCAAATTTTTTCTTCACATAGGTCACGTTGTAATTTATTCTATAAATTTTTTTTTGGGAGATTTTGGGAAAGAAACTTGACCATAGTGAGGGGAAATGTCGCTAATCATTTGATGCAACTTTCGCATCTTAGGTCATGATATTTTAGGATATATGAGCAAGAGAAGTCAAGCATCTTGGATGATCCTATAATCATGCTTCAAATAGGCCATGTTGGTATTTCTTCTATAACTTTTCATTTGGGAGGTTCTAGAGGCTGAAATATAAACCATAGTGAGGGAACTCTGTTGTAATGGTCAGTTTAGTTTTTAGTACTTGGACTACTATAATTTAGGATATATTCTGGAGAATTTTCTATATTAGTTTTCATGCAAAATGTTTGAAGAAATTCCTAAATGGTTTAATGATTCATTACATACAAACTCTTTGATGAAGTTCCCTGCTGAAAATGTTGTTTTGTGAATGAGGATAGTATTTTTATATGATAGTAATGATGTAGTTGAGATATTCCTATTTGCATGCAAATTATTTGGTACATTAGTTCACAGTTTTGTTTTAAGAAATGCTTTAAATTGTTTAATGATTCTTTTTGCAGAAACTATTTGTTGAACCCAATGAAAATGTTGTTTTAGATGGGGATAATATTGTTGTATGATAGCATTGTTGTAGTTGATATATACCTAATTTGCATGCAAATAATTTTAAGAAATGTGCTGTAAAGGTGTTTTATTACAATTAGGATACAACTATTTGATAAAATACCTCAAAGACAAATATCAAAATTTGTATGATTGAGAGGTATATTTCAATTATATATTGCTAAGTGGAATTAGAGCAATGTTTCGATTTGATTTCATATAAAAATATCAGGATTAAATGTATACAAGAAAAATATTACATAATTGGTTTTATACCGAGTATTGGAAGAAAGGTTCACATGTAAAGTGCTTGAAAAAATGTATGCAAGATGAAAATCAAGTTTTTACAAGTGTGGTTAGGATAAATTAGTAGCTATGTGAGCAAAGTGGTATCATAGTTATTGTTAATCTAGTAAAATGAAAAAGAAAAATTTTGGGTAGCCCTTGTAACTCTAAGTCATTGAGGGAATCGGGGTATGTTATAAGTACAATCTTAGCACTTCACAAAGACCTAATGAGGCCACTAGTTTGGGTGGTAACATTTTTTGCACTATTTTCAAAGAGAAGGTTCATTACCCTTTTTGAACGACAACAATTTGATAAGTTTTATTGATTTCTTGATGATATTTATTTATTAGAAATAACATACATGATCTCATCTAGTGACTCCATTTTAAACATTTACATCAAAGAGGTATAGTACAAGATGAATACCCCAAGATAATGTTGGGTATGTGTTATATTCTTTCCAAGATTAGTCTAATGCGTTGTATGTTCGCCGCGCAGCACAGGGGCGACAACACTGCTTCTGGGAACCGGGGGCGCGCCCGGGAAAAATTAGTGGGTGAACCCACTCATGGGGCGTGATCCATCCATGGTTTTGTGCATGAGTTTGCACATGGTTTTGGGTATGATGGTTTTCACTTCGGTATTTTGTAGATCCGCTATGAACTATTGCTATGTTCTAACTGTGAGTTACTGGATTAGGGTTTATGTATGCTTCGACATGTATATATATGTGTGTTGTAACATCGAAAGGAATATAATGAAAATCAAGCTGTCGTCCCAATTTGAGATTCCAGGTGGGAAAATCTCCGTGTATATTTGTTTTATGTTTTATGCTCTCGCTATTGTTCATTTTTTGTTTTTAAGATTCGTTTGTAGATACTCATGTACATGGTTAAAACCTACATTTGGTATCAGAGTTGTTTCAGCTTCAAGGGGACGCCTTTGCTGATGAGGTTTTTTTTTCTCGGGCCTGTGGTAGACCCTGTTCAGTGGGAGATCTGCGGGATCGATTCTTGCGGTGAAAGAAGACAACGAGTAGTGGAAAGATAGATATCAAGAAATTTAATGGTCAGAGTTTTGATTTGTGGAAGCTCAAGATAGAGGATCTGTCGATGGATAAAGATCAGTGGATCACGGTAGATCCGGGTACTAAACTAACGAAAATGTCATATGAAGACTGGGAGAAGTTGGATCAGAAGGTAAAGAGCACAATATGGTTTTGTATCTTAGATTCAGTATTGTTGAGTATATCTAGGGAAGTTACAATGAAGAATTTGTGGGTCAAGTTAGGGACTTTGTATCAATCTAAGTCTCTGGTGAATAAATTGTTCCTATGGAAAAAGTTGTATAACTTGAGGATGAAGGATGGAGACTCGGTGACAGAGCATCTGAACACCTTCAATACTATGGTAAGTTAGTTGTCATATGTTGATATTAAAATCTTAGATGAAGATAAGTGCATCAGCTTGTTGTGTTCTCTACCAGATTCGTGGGACAGTCTGGTTATTGCAATATGTAGCAATACAACTACCTTTGATTTTGATGAAATTGTCTCAACCTTATTGTCGTAGGAAATGAGATGGAGAAATATGAAGGGCTAGAATGGAGATTCCTAATATGTACGAGGAATGTCCTAGAACATAATTTTTTTTTTTTTTTCCGAGTCAGAGATCTAAATCTAGAGGGAGATCTAAATCTCCAGGAAAGCCTGTAAAGGTGTGCTGGAAATGCATAAAGGGAGGGCACTACAAAAAGGACTGCAGATCTAAATCTCTTCAGAAAGGAAAGGGATATGATGATGCTCCTTTTTTAGAGGCAAAAATCATCTCAGATGAAGGTGGGGATGTGTATTTGTCTTCTTCTTCAAATACACATGTAAATCATGAGGCATGGTTGATTGACTTAGGTGCATCATTTCACTTTACTCCCCATAGGGAGTGGTTCTACGAGTATGATAAGTATGATGGTGGTGATGTATTCTTAGGAGATGATAGTAAGGCCATAATCATCGGATGTGGAAAATTCAAGCTGAAGCTGCAAGGTGAAAGGATTAGAACACTTCCTGGTGTTTTTCATATTCCTGCATTGGACAAAAATCTGATTTTTTAAGAAATATGGATGATGTAGGTGTAAAAATAGTGTTCGAGAAGGATACCTGCAAGATGGTTCGGGGAGCATTGGTATTAATACAGGGAGTTCGGATTGGAAATTTGTACAAGCTTCAAGGTAGAACTATTATTGATGGGTGCAACAATTCTGTGGTTCCTGAAAGTGGAGCAGAAAGCCTAGCGGTCTATGGAGAAAAGACCATTATATTGCATCAAAGGCTTAGACATATTGGAGAGAAGGGCCTTCTGATACTGCATGGTAATGGTATGGTAGAAGGTAGGTCTAATTTCTCTCTATATTTTAATTTATGTGAACATTTTGTATATGGGAAGTAGAGTGGAGTGAGTTTGCCTTATGGTGCTAAGAGGGAAAATAAGATATTAGAGCTCGTGTAGAGTGATTTGTTTGGACCTGTGTTGGTTCCATCACTTGGAAAGTCTATGTACTATGTTTCATTCATAGATGACTTCTCAAAGAATACATGGATTTATTTCTTGAGGAATAAATCTGAAGTCTTTGACAAATTTAAAGAATTTAAAGCTCTAGTGGAAAACCAGACAGAGAAGAAGATAACGGTGTTGAGGACAGATAATGGTGGAGAGTTCTACAAGAAGGAATTTGAAGATTTTTGTAAGAAGTGTGTTATAGCACGAAATAATACTACTCGATACACACCTCAAAAAAATGGAGTTGCAGAAAAAATGAATATAACACTAATGGAAAAGGAAAGAATCATGCTCAGTGGTACCGGGTTAGGACAAGAATTCTGGGTAGAGACAGTGAAGACTCCATGTTACCTAGTTAACAGATCACCTTCATCAGCGTTAGAGGATAAGAATCCACATGAGGTATGGACTGGTAAGAACCCTCTCTTTCACATCTGAGGGTATTGGGATGTGATGCATATGTACACGTTCCAAAGGAGAAAAGGACCAAGTTGGATAATAAATTTGAAAGGTGCATCTTTATTGGGTATGATGATAGTTTAAATGGTTACAAAATTTAGAACCCAGAAACAATGAAGGTTGCGTACAATTGAGATGTGGTGTTTAGAGAGGTGAAATATGTTGTTAAACATAAAGTCCTACCAAAGGAACATGCGAATAGAGTTTGAGATAAAGGAGGATGAAACATACTCTATAACAGAACACGATTCAGAAGAGAAAGAGCCACAAACTGCAGCTGTGAGAAGATCAGTTCAGGAAAGAAAGAAACCATAAAGGTATAGTCCATCTACTTTCTGTTCATTTTTTTCTTGAAATACCACTGATGATGGAGGCAGTGGATTCAGAGGATGAAAAACTCTAGAAGGAGGCCATGGTTGATGAACTGGCATCCTTGCACAAGAATGAGGCATGTGATCTGGTGGAATTGTCGGATGGAAGGAAGCTCATCGAGAGAAAATGGGTGTTTACGAAGAAGATGAATGTAGAAGGAAAGGTGGAGAAATAAAAATCTCGGTTGGTAGAAAATGGTTATTCCCAGGTGCCGGGAATTGATTTTGGTGATATTTTTTCTCCTGTTGCCAAGGCTACTTCTATTACATTACTGTTATCTGTTGTTGCTTCATTTTATTTTGAGGTAGAGCAAATGGATGTGAAGACGACATTTCTTCACAGGGATATGGAAGAGGAGATCTACATGAAGAAACTTGAAGAATTTACGGTGAAGGGTAAGAAAGAACTGGTATGAAGGTTAAAAAAGTCTCTGTATGGGTTAAAAAATCACCAAGGATGTGGTATCAGAAATTTGATACTTATATATAGGGACTTGGATTCACTAGAAGCAAAGAGGATCATTGTGTGTATTTTAAACTAATTGGTGAGCGTGTTATTTATTTGGTCTTGTATGTGGATGATATGTTGCTGATTGGAAATGAAAAATAAATTGTCTAGGATTTGAAGACCCAATTATTCTCGAAATTCGACATGAAGGATCTTGGTGCTGCAAACTATATTTTGGGCATGGAAATTAAGAGAGATCAGGCAAAGAGGAAGCTCTGGTTAAACCAAATGAAGTATGTCGAGAAAATATTACAGAGGTTCAATATGCAGGATAGTAAACTGATGAAGTTTCCTATTCCTATAGGTGTAAAGCTATCTGCTGAGAAGTGTCCCAAGAAACCATAATAAGAGGAGGATATGTCCCGTGTTCCATATGAAAGTGTAGTGGGTAGCCTGATGTATGCAATGGTTTATACTAGACTAGACATTGCACATGCAGTGGGAGTATTGAGCAGATTTATGTCAAAACTAGGGAAGGACAATTGGACAACAGCGAAGCGGGTTTTCAGATATTTGCGTGGCACTAGTGATTATGGTTTGTGCTACCAGGGAAGACTAGGATTGGACAGAGTTTTGGACATCTGTGGTTTTTTTGATGTAGTTTGGGTTGGATATCTGGACCAAAGAAGATCTACAAGTGGGTATGTGTTTAACCAATTTGGAGGTGGAATCATTTGGATGATTAAAAGTTAGTCTGTAGTGGCTCTTTCAACTATAGAGGCATAATACATGGAAGCCACTCATGCAAGAAAAGAAGAATTTTGGTTGCAGAGATTGTGTTCAAGTATGGGGTTGGTGCAATGAGCTATAAGGATAGACTGTGATAGCCAAAGTGAATTTTTCTTGGCTAAGAACCCTGATTTTCATTCAAATACAAAGCACATTGATGTTCAATATCACTTTGTGGGAGATATGGTTGAGGACAAAAAGGTGTTGCTGGTAAAGGTGGACACTTTGAAGAATGTTGTAGATGCATTAACGAAGTCTGTCAGCACTCAGAAGTTCTCTTGGTGTAGAAAAAAAATGGGTGTTGCAAGGCTGGACTAATGAATAAGCTCTCTTGTAGCCCCCTGCGGATAAGACAACAAGTGGGATAATGTTGGACACGTGTTATATTATTTCCATGATTAGTCGCATGCGTGGGGGGTCACAGGGGTGGCGACAACCTCCCTTGTATGTTTCTCCAAGCGCAGTGGGGGGGTCACAAGGGGCGGGTAGCCCCCTACATGGGGTCTATGGTAGTGCCCTGAGAATTTTTGTTTTCTTATTTTTCGGTGAGTGGGCCTACCTATGGTTTTTTTCATGGGTTTACACATGGTTTTGGGGCATGATGGTTTTTGACCCCTGGTATTTTGTAGATCTAGTCAAGGGAACTATGCTTATGTTCTAATCCAAGGTTAATGGATTGGGGTTTATGAATGTTTCAAAATGTATATAGATGTGTTGTAACACTAAAAGGAATATAATGAAAAATAAAGTTGGTAGTCTCGATTTGGGATCCAAGGGAAAATGTATGTGTATATCCGTTTTATGTTTTATGCTCTCGCTATTGTTTATTTTTTGTATTTAAGAATTGTTTGCAAATAATTTCTGTACAGGGTTAAAACCTACAAAAGTCACACCTAGGGGTCATCATTCATATATAATAAGTCAAATTTGTAGTGGGGATCATAACTGAAGAAGGAAAGTGCTCCTACAGATTTGCTACATGTGGCTGCTACAAGAGCCCTATATTGCTACACAAGGGTTTGTAATGCTACAGGAGGGCTTTCGAGTGGGTTTTGAAGGTGAAAATGATGTATTGAGGGTATAGAAAGGTGGATGGAGGTTGAAGAAAATTAATGGAGGTTGTTTTATTCCCCTAGCCAAGCTCAGGGCCTCTCAAAGGCTTGTCTTACAATGGGGTGAGTGCTCATGGTGTACCTAGGCAGAATGACTTATAAAATAGATTTTTAGGACAAAACTTGGAAGTAAAAAGAGGGCGTGAAGGAGTTCAAGATTGAAGTGTTAAAGGTTCTATTTCCTATATATTAACACAACCAATCACATTTATGCATCCATTTATCATTGAAAAAATGAGATAACTTATGATGGAAAAGATGAGTTGAAATTAAATAACATCTAGTTTATGCTAGAACTTCGATCCAATCACTAAACTGACTTATAAGCTACAGAAATAAAATGTAAAATAGAAAAAATAACACTAATCTCTTTCCAATAAATCATAAACATAATATTTTGGATTGTGTTTGTCAATCCTCCCACTCATTCTCCCACAAGACAAGTGATGTAGAGGCTGCAACCACAGGTTTTGATAGATTAATCTTTACTGCCATGCAAAAAAATGAGAAATTATTGAAGCCAAGAGAAACACAAATACATAAGAGGGACCTAAGCCACTAGGTTGGGCCTAAACCCAAGGGTTTAAGCCCTCTGAAGCTACCTCATATGCAACTCAATAACCAACTTATCATTATCATAAAAAAAAGTCATATACATCAGATAAAGTCAAAATACAGTGCCAAGCTCTTGAGCTCAATATCTACACCTAGCTGAAAACAAAATTTGAATCCTAATGAGCTCTTTTTCATGCTTATTTATACAGAAAGGGTAGCTCCAGCAACTCCCTTGAAAATAGGAGTGATTGCCTCCTTCATATTGAAATGGTGGATCTTGTGCTCCTTTAGCTTCACTTGCACTAGTAGTGTCTTGGCTACCTATGAACTCAAATTGATGAGAGAGAGTGTTGTGATCCCAAGCTAATTTAGGGAAAAACTCTCTAGATTCTCTCCTTGTTGTCTCCTTCGAACCCCTACATCGTAATTATCTAAAAAATTCTCCATTTTCCTGCAATTAAAAGACATTAGGCCACATACTATGACAAACAACTTTTACACTTCTCACTAAGCATACTATTAAAAAAAATGTAAATAAATGTGAGAAAAAGATAGTTTTAAGGCTAGAGGATGGAATCATGACCCTCATAATGTACATATTGATGGCCTCATCACCACCCCCCTGCTAAAGGTGTTTCTCATCCTATGAGCAACTCAATCATCCATGTGAAGCTCTCCCAAGGCCATGTTGGCCTCTCTAACATCCCAAGGCACCTCAGATGGCGTGCCTTTATCTGGGTGAAATATTGTAATTTTCTCAATCTCAATCGATTCCTGATGCTCTTCTGTTTGGTCCTTTCCTTCTTGCAATCCTAGCAGCAAAGGTGGACCGAGCTTTAGTCCTATCCATTATATTTTCATTCTATGCAGGGATCTTTTGTACAATGGCATTTTTTCCAAGGCCTTTCTTATCCTTTTAGATGAGTGGTGTTCCTTGACTTATAGATTGTGGGGTAAGGCATGCCATCTATTTTTGCAAGCTAGCGGGATTTCTATTCCCAATAGTCCAAGGGTATTGTCAAAGTGTAGGATGTATTGTTCCTTGTTTGTAATATATTTGGGTCCCAAAGTTGCACCATAAGAGATAAGGTTATGATTAGTAATTACAGCCTTAGGGCTAACCAACTTTGCCCTGATGTGCAAGTGTTCCTTCTCCTCTTATGTCATTTCATTTTTCTCCTCCTCAACCATTTTATTTTCACGAACTAACCAAGATTCCAAATCCATGAGATGCATGCCTCCCAATCTAGAATTGGGGTCTCTGAAATTCAGATAAGTCAAAATGAAGTTGTGGATGTAAAATCCAGGTGCCTCTGCCCTAACCTCCATATTAGTTTGTTTTAAAAAATCATTAAATTTCCTATAATCTTTGAAAGGCAGAGAGAAATATTGTGCTAGTATCTTAATTTGGTACTGTAACCATTGTTGTCTGCTAAAGAGAGCATAATCATTTGAAGGTTTCCTACATTGAAGAGCCTTCATAGAGAGACTGGCCATGGTGGAAAGTTGGGTTTCTTTCTCCTGTATCCTCTCTTTCAGCCTCATGTTCTCTGCTTGTAGTTTCTCTTTCATCATAGACTCCCTGAGTCTCAAATTGGCCAATTATTTTCCCATCTCAATGACATTTTCTTCCATAAGCCCCACATCTGCCACATTAGATTTGGAAATTTGCATCCACCTATGGGTCCTTCCCCTGTCTATTAGTAGCTCATAGTGGATTGGAGTGGCAAAATTTTCTAGGATGAAACTTCCTCCTTAAATGAACTTATAGTAAGACCCCAGACTAGGCTCTTAGAGCTCTAAAAAGTCCTTTTCAATTTTTTTTGGGGAGGATATTATTTCATGTGGTTCCTTTTTATTCTATTATAGCTCCCTTTTTCCCTCCTGTAGCAAACCATATCCCTCCTTTGGCAAACCCTGCCCCTCCTGTAGCTTCCCTTTTTCTGCTTGTTTAAGGGAAACTTGTGTCTTTGGCTTCTTAAAGGTTGTTGACCTGGTGGTGGGTCTACTCACAGATGCTAAAAATGTATTTGTTTTTGGTTTAGGAGAGGTGACCTCTTCAATCTTTCCTTTAGTGGGTCCTATATCTTATTTATTGCTTGGTGATTATTCAATGATGATTGGGACACTTGTGGGATTTTGTGGTTTCCCTTGTTTAATTCTGGTGCTTTTTTTGGTCTTGAAATAGAGGTGACCTTGTCTTGGTTGGTTACTTTTGGGCTTGAAATTTTTTCCCAATGTTGCTAATGTGGTAGCTATTTCTTATTCACTAACCCCTGGTGACAGACTTGTTTGAGGTGCTCATTCCTCTATTTCTCGAGGTTTATAATTTTTCTTAAGGTTTATTTCTTCTTCCACTTGTTTATTCCCTATTTCCTTTTCACTTTTTTCTTCTCCTTCCTTTGTTCTTGCTGTATATTTTTCCTATATTTTTCTCTCTTCTTCTTTTGTCTTTTTTTGTCTCCTCCTCCTCCATTTTCCCTTCTATACCTCCAATACTAAAGGTTGGAGTCTCCCTAGGGGTTATCGCTTGTGTTGCTATGAAGTTATCCCTCTCCATGTCCAAAAATTTATTCCATGGGATAGGGAACCTACAATTTCTTAAGGCATCCACCACTATCACTTTTATGAGGCAATGGTGAGCTAGATGCTAGTTTTTTCCCTCCCTCACCTTTTGACTCATCTCTATGATTGACTGTAGGAGAAAGTGGGGTGCACTAAGTCTTTGAGGGAGAGGCAATTCTGCCTTGATTTGCAACTCATGGAGTAATCTGAAATGGTAAGCATATACCACACTCATTATTCCTTCACATGAGATATACTTGAGGATATGGTAAGCTACCTCATCCTAAGGATAAGGTAGTTTTTCCCTTCTAACTCCATTCTTATCCTCAACATGCATCTCTTTTAAAATGAAGAAATTATTTCTTGTTGTGACAATCATTGGCTTGTCTTCTTTTCTCCATCTAATCCCCAGAGTTAGGGTGGTCACTCGACTAATGGTTTTAGGGCTGAGAGAGATGGCTAACCCTATTACAACAACGTTGGAACTTTCCTCTCCTTGGGAGTGGAATTCCATGGAAAATTCACGATCAAGGTCATCATCGTACCCCTTTAACAAATCAAAGAAACCTAATCACTAGTGTCTTCTAAATATGTTTACTAAATAAATGTGCAGGTAAATCCTTTTATTGTCTGAGGGTCCCCTTATATTGAATCCTTCCCCCATCTCTTCTGTTGTACCTACTTGGTTTTTTTAGTTGAGGAAATGTTTCCTTTTTTCCTATAACTTTAGTGGTGAGAAAGTGCTCAATTCCTTGGTATCAATGATTGAAAATGATGCTAGAGTCCCTGTCAACAACTTATATTCTTGTTTCTAACCGCTACAATCCTTAGAGAGACATTCTACTGCAAAATGATACTGTCATAGGTTAAAATTTCCATGCGATTGGGTAGAAGAACAAGGGTGGTGGATGTTACTTACTTCTTGTCAAGAACCTCTATATGTTTATGATGGTTTTGAGACCAAATCAAAATATTGTGGCCCCTTTTCACCCTTTAATTCATCATGTAGCAGAGTCTTGACCATCCTTTAGAAATTGCACACCTCCCTTTAGATCCTTCCTGTAGCAGTTTCAGAACGGGATTTGAAACTACTCAGTGGAATACAAGAACTTTGTCCTCTCTATAACTGTTTTTGAAATGAGCAGATGTGTAAGAGAAGTCGAGCCCCAGTACATAATATTCCATTTTGGGTCGAAAACATGGAGTGTTGTGGTGACATGGCATTTACATGGGTTTCCTCTTTTGGACATGGATCATTGTCCCTAATTTTTGCAATCATTCCTCCTTCACTCTTAATCATAAACCCACCTTCATTAAATATCTCTCTTTC
Organism: Pinus albicaulis; assembly: GCA_034641835.2. Taxonomy (NCBI): domain Eukaryota; kingdom Viridiplantae; phylum Streptophyta; class Pinopsida; order Pinales; family Pinaceae; genus Pinus; species Pinus albicaulis. The sequence continues at coordinate 703,028,947 of CM076574.1, forward strand.
ATTTAACACCACCACATTGTATGAGTGACTAAATATCAACTTCATTTTACTATATGAGGGTGGCCAAGTTCACTGGCCGCCTCCAACCTATTAAACCACCTCATTCAAAACACATTCTAGTCATTTTATTTGTAGAGAGGAGGTGATAGTTTACATAAATAATCCTACCTGTGGATCAAAGTGTTGTAGAGGTTTTCATGTTGAAGCTAGACCATATACCATTAATATCAAGGGATTTGACTATTTGACTTTTTTCCTGTGCATGTCTTAATTTTTTATGATACCTTGACTAATGCCTTTGTTGTGTGTGTAGGTGCCTCTATGATGTCCAAGATGTTTCTGTTGGTGGAAATACTCCCTGAGAGTGATGTGTCTTCTTCATAATTGCAAACAAGGCTTCAACATCCCTTCTGATGAGGAAAAACATAATATCAGTGATCTTTGTGATATTTTCACAGGCTACTACAAAAGGAGTTTTCTTCTTATAACAATCCTTTTATCTTCCCTTGGAGTCTTCATTTTGCATGAGGGTGTTGAGGGAGATGATGACAGGTCCCAAGGACAACGTTAGGATCATGAAGGAGTAGTGTAGACACTTGTAGGAATTAAAATGATGGATTCTATGTTTTTTTCTAAAAATAGGACATAATGGAAAATTTGAGAATTTTTTTGGTAAAATAGAGTGGATGGGTGATGGATGAATGATGGAAAATAATTGCAGACCCTTATTCATCATTTATTAGAGCCATAATGTTATTTTTGGTTTTCCTCCTCCTTGGATCTCCCTTCTGTAGATTTATAGGCTCCTTCTCTAGCACTTCAGGACCTTCCTATAGCAATATAGGTCCTTCCTGTAGCATCACTAAGAGGAGATGGAATTCGAATTTCTTTCTAATGGGATGGTGGATAGATATGGTCATATGAGTGGAGATGATGGATATGAGGTGGATATATAGAAGGATGGATGATAGCTTGTAGGTTTTGGATTGTAGCCATGAAATCTGCCACTGT